>WAAB01015509.1:30574-117957 GCA_013389865.1 Piaya cayana
CACTGGAATATGCTGCCCAGGGAGGTGGTTGATTCACCTTCCCTGGAGGTGTTTAAGTTACGGGTGGACGAGGTCCTGAGGGACATGGTTTAGTGTTTTGTGGGAGTGGTTGGACTCGATGATCCAGTGGGTCTCTTCCAACCCGGTGATTCTGTGATTCTGTGATTCTGTGATCTGAATAACTGAGAAACAATGCATGAGAGAGAGTCCTGAGGCAATGAAGGAACCTTCTACTCATTCAATTCTAAGAAGATCAAGATTGCATTGATTTATTTACTTACATTCACTAGTGAATCAAGTTAATTAAAGACCTCCTGCAAATGCCCCATGAGATACCTCAGTGACTCATAGTACTATGTGTTATTTCTACTGGAAATAATGACTTGTAGATGCAACAGTTCTGCACAATATAAATCTTTACAGATTTTTTTTTTGTGTCTCTATACAATTCCTTTAGTATTTTTGTTTCTTATTAAAAAGAGAAGCTAAGTGAAACCTTGACTAGGTTTAAGCAAGTGCCTTTGAAGTTACACATCACTTTTCCTTTCATCTTTTAGCAGGACCAACTTAAAGTAAACAGACACAGGCACACCTGTGCTCACTTGAGCTACCAGAGCTCCATCACCTCCTCTTGAAGAAACTGGCTGCAGACTCCTTTGAGTGCACTCACAAGTGGTTGCTGTGCTTTTTTAGTCTTTCCTGTAGGGTCACAAAGTGTCTACTGATTTTTGTAGGAAGTGAAGTAACTGCCTCATCAAAGACTTTACCTCAATGAAATTCTTCATCAAAGAGTCTAACAGATACTTTCATTCACTGAATTCCATGAATAAAATACATGAAGGAGGTACAGATTGTTTTAGTTATATTTCTTCCTGCAAGCAGAAGCCACCAAAATGGAGTGCTGTGGGCATCAGCATACAACTGGATGCTGAGCTGAAACCTGTGGTGCTAGGCCCCATTAACTGGTATTTTGTCATAAGATAGGTGGAGGTTGTGATTTGGCTTAAAGTAGAGTCAGTTTTTAACGTCAGCTAAGTCTCATCCAAGTAGCTTCATTTTCTGAAAGATAACTGCATGTTTTTTAGACACTGTTTCTATCTAGAAGTGATAACACTAGCCACTGGTATGCAGAAAGATCAATGCTTATACTTATTCCTATAGTAGCCAAGGCTATCCTTGAGCTGGTGGATTGTTGTAAGTCAAAGGGGTGAAAAAGGTCACCTGTGCAGGGAGGACAGGACAGGATGGGTGACCCTAAACTGACCAACAGAGTATTCCATTCCATTCATGTCATACTTGGTATAAAACTGAGAGATCATGAGGGTCTCTGTCTCTCTCAATGGTTGACATCCAGTGAGGACCTCATCTGCCTTGTCTGTCTGTTTGCCCCTGACCCCAGATCAATGCATTCCTGAATGCAGTTCCTGAGTCAGCTTCATCCTAGCCTTGGATCCTTTCCTTTGTGTCTGCTCTGCAGCACTTGTAGTGACATATATCATCAAGGGGTGGGGGAGTGATTTCTTATATTTTTATATATTCTATTACTTTCTTATTATTTTCATTACTGTAATTGTTGTTGTTGTTGTTTCATTAAAACCGTAGTTTTAGTTTCCAGCCTGCAAGTTGTTTCCTCTCATTTCCGGGCTTGGGGGGAGGAGGGGAATTGGGAATCCAGCTGCTTGGTTTTAGTTGCTGAAATTGGCTAGGCCAGGGTTAAGCTGCGACTGTGGAATAGAAGATGAATAATTTATTTACCAAACAGCTCAATGGTCATAGCACTTCTGAGGAGAGATGCTGGTACTCTGTGTTCTCTGGAGTGGGTACAAACTGAGAGTGAGTGAAAACATAAGGACAGATGGGTGAAGGAGCTAAAGTGGGTTCAGATTCCCTTCAACAGAGCGGAAATTTAAAAATTAGTTTCCCTGATGCCAGATCAAAGCGCAAATCTCAGGCTACTGAGTGAAAGGTGAGCAGTGGGATGAGTCCTCTTGTTGCTCTTTGTGCATAGAGTCTACCCTGCCCATGGGCTCTTCTTTTTCTACCCTGCAGTTACCTGCATGTGGAAAGTGCAGTGTAATGATATTTCAGCTTAACCTCTGCTAGGATCATCCATCCAGGATCTTTGCGGAAGAAAGCTTCTTCTGAAATATCGTATTTTTTAAACAGAAGTGAAGTAGCTTCTAAGGAAGCTTCTAGAAGCTATGTTGTACTTTTTCCATCCCTCTCCTATCCTACACAATATTACCTTGCAACAGTTCGCTGTTTCACTTTCTACATTCTAGCTGTGTGTTTCATGATACCCACGCTGGGCTGGTTGGTGGCTCGTTGACACCATGAAGCCAACTAAAACATCCCTCTCTTCCCTCTCTCCCTCCACACTCACACAATTAATTTTCTCGCAGTTTCATATTTCTGGGTGTATGGTGTAGTTTCAGGCAATCAAAAAGAATAAATGTCAAATCAAAATCAGGAAAATATCTGTTTTCCCTGTTATTCACAAGAATTATTAAATAACTCATTTGCCTTTGGGTAAAAATATCCTGCTAAATTTCACATAATATTTGAGTTTGTAAAGCAACCTGACACCAGGCAAATGTTGCTAATTGCTGACAATATTTTTATCACAGTTTATGCTACAAAATTGCTGTACACAAATTCTTTTCCTGCCCCCACGCCCAGCCCTTTAGATAGCTCTCTTTGTGCCAAGCACAAAACTTCTAGAGCACTATAACATACCATTCTTCATTTTGGGTGCGCTACCTTATAAAGGGTCTTTTGGTACTCATGGGCACTGGGATTCTGTGTATTCAGAAGTACTGTGAGGCTGACTTTCGATAGATTCAGAAAATAATATTTTGTATCATAGTTTCAGCAGTTCCAAATGATAAGGCAAATTACAAAATTTTGGTTTTGTTTTTTTTAATCTGGGTTCTTTTATACCATTTCCTTGGTGTCATAAAAAAACTGCATGAGTGAGAGTAAAGACTTTGATCTCTACTGGGCTAGCACAACATAAATACATAAGCAATATTGAAAGAAAAGAAACCATGAAGAGTGTAAATAAAGGGTGGTGTAAAAGCCCAGCTCACTCATTTTTTCTGCTCTATATCTGTGGCTACAGTTATTTCCCTGGGGACCAAGACAGTGAAGGAATGCAAGGTTCATCATTACTATTCTCTCCAGGGAGACTGCATGAGAATGAGAAGAGCAGATGACCATCCCTGTAAGTTAGAAATAAGACCTGTGGTATTCAAAGGGGAGGAAGAAAGGGGAAAAAAAGGAAATCAGGAAAAATGGATTCCTTTAAAGTTCTTTTAAACAAAGGATAAGCAACATTTCAAATGATGAGTTTTTCTTAAGAGTAGGTTACATCCTACCCAGTGAATTTACAAGAGGAGATACATAAGATCTCCCTTTTGTCTTGCATTATTCCTCTGTGATCTGAAATTAGATTTATAGATTACTTTCACTTTCTAGCTTCATAAACTCAGTGCTTTGGCACATAGAAGAAGATGGTCTGCACATTTTCACAAAACCTGTTGAGGAAGATGAGTCATGTCGTCCTGTACAAGGGCATTCAGAGCTATGCAAGGGACATGTGTGTCACAAGGCTGCGATTAAACTTCAACTGCTCATTTAAATGGAAGCCAACTCCTGGAAGCAAGAAAATATAGTCTTTCCTTTTAAACCCATAAGGAAGCAATTTTTCTTATTGTATTTAATCATGCATGACATTGAGAAATCTCTTAGGGAGACTAATTGTAAGAAAATCATTGTTCATAGGTCCTGTCAGCTTCAAGTATAGTACTGGTTGGTACCAGTGTATGGTAGAAACATGGTTTGCAGTACAGAAAATTTCAAAATTAATAGATTGTAGTAATATTATACAACTGTGACAGCAGTGCTTACTCTGATGCTTTGTATGGTCTGCCCTAGACCTGGTCTGCACTAGTTGTTCACATCATGCAGATTTACCTCCATGCTCCCCACAAAGTCATCTTGTCCCTCCCACCAGATAAAGTCAAACAACATTTCAGCTGCTTCTGTACCCATTGTCTCCTCCAGCACTTGGAATGGGGAACAGGGTGAGACGGGGCCGTTGAGGGTGACCAAGAAAGAATATTATTCTGGGACAGTTTTTCACATGCATTCCAGGAGATGGAGACTCCTTATGCCAAGTCAGAACATCTGAATATCAAGGAAGTTAGAGGGGAGAGACAGTTCTTTGCTTCCAGACACAATGATCCCCCCTAACCCCTTAGACAGAACAACATTGTGTTTCTTGATAATACCTTTGGTATTGCAAAAGGTTCAACTGTTTGTGTCTGCTTTTATGCAGGCAGGAACTAAGTCGTGAGCTGTGCTGTTTCTTAAGCCACTCTGATTAAGCACAAAGCTTCCCTGAAGACAACCCCAAAGTCAGGTGTAATGTATTTTCAGGATCTCAGCATCAGACTTTGCTGCCTAAATTGCACCAGAGTCCTAATCCATAACATAAGTCTGATCTGACTTTGGTGTTATGTGTCATAGTCTCTTACTTAACTTTTCATTACTGATGATTGCCAACTCTAAATTTGCATATAGGAACCAAATGTTTTGAATAAAACAGCAAAATCATATTCTTTTTCATGTAACTGTCCTTAAATCCATCTATTTTTATCACAGGTAGCTCTTGCCTTCCCTCACTTCTCTTATCTATGCTGTGCAATGTATCTTCTTACGTTATGTGAGTATCTTTCTAGACATAAATGTGTTCCAGTCAATTAATCTTTGATTTCTCTTGGCTTCATCCTTTCTTCCCCAGAGTTTGCTTTTGGGTTTGTTTATTTTTGATGGGGGAAAGGGTAGGGAAGGAGCACTGACTCCTCAACCATCTGTATCCCTCAGAATCATGAAGATTTAAAGAGCTTAACTGATCTGTTCAGGGTTCACAAGAAAAGTCTGTGGTAGAAACAGTTGGCAGATCCCTTGCAAAACTCAGCAGGCAGGGGCTTACAAAAAAGCCCCATCCTGTCTCACTGGGTATAATATTTATCTTCCTCAAGAGCTCTTCCTTCATTCACTCTCCCTTATTCAGAATCCCAGATAATATTTTCTGGCAGAAATTCAGTACGCATTATTCTACTGTCACTTATAATTTTCTGGTTGCAGTATAATCTTCCTTAGTTCCACACCTGACCATTCTGTGATTTCCTTAGTCTTGCCTTGAAACCAGCTGTTGTTAAGGATAGACTATTGGATCATCTGTTCTGGTACAGTCTGAAGGCTCTGCCCTTTCTTTTAAGAGCACAGCCACTTGTTAATGCCCTCTCCAAGAGATCTGGATTCACGTTCAATCTGAAATCTCTAACATTTGGCAACTGGACTGATTGAGTAAGCAGGGTTTTACAGAAGGGCTCTGGATTTGACATTAGTTAGCAAATACTTTTGTTAAAGACAGATGGTGACATGAGTTCATATAGCAAAGTCTCCAAACTCCAAATGGTTTTGAAAAAAGAAATCCTGAAATACAAAGGATGCAGTTTAATAGGGGAAGTAAAATGTGTAGAATAATCAGATGTGTGCTTAAAGGAGTTTGACTGCAGGTCTGCAAAAAAATACAGTGAATCCCAGCCAGAGCAATTGCAGACACAAAAAAAGTATGCTAGACATGTGAAATAATTTTTTTTGTTATTCTCCCTACTTTTGATGACTCATCTTAAGTATTGTGTTCTGTTTTGCATGCTGCATCTCAGGAAAATTATGGTCTAACTGAAGAGTCTGTAGTAAACCAGCCTGAATGCTCAGTAGTTGACAGAACACAACTTGTGTGGGAAAAATGAGCAAACCTAGGTTGCTTCTTCTGACAGAAATAATCATTTCCAAGGTCCACCAAACTACTCTTTCTTCCAGTTCTTACTATGTTACTCCCTGTAACTACCAGCTAACTATGCTCTCTTCAGGTTTAAATGCTGACTCCAAGCCATTCTTCCTTGAATTCAATGCCTTTATCCAAGGCACCAGTAATCTTGCATATCTTATCTGAAAAGTATTCCAGAATGGTTGGAATGTTAATTTAACAAGAAGGAAGACTTCCACGCTACTCACATTAGAATGATGTCTATCACAAACCCAAACTCAAATTGTAATATCTCTTAGCAATATTTCAAGCTCCTTGCAGAAGTGAAACTTTTCTTCTGGCATTTGTCCACCTCCAGTCATCAAAAAGGCCTTCAGTGGTTTAATTAACAAATAATGGTACAGGATACCTTTTACCTTTTTGCCCTCAGCACATTTTCCTTTTATGTTTGGATATTTTATGGGATTAATTTTTTATTTCTAAATGTAATAAAGCCCAGGGACACGAGTATTAGCATAAGATTATGGGACCGAACACTTTATTACTCACACAAAGTTTTTCTGGATTAGACTTGTAAAAACAAAGTTGATTCTCTCATAAGTTTAAGGGCTGGTAGTACTCTGAGTAAGGCTGGGGATACCTGAGATATTGCTTCAATTTCTATAACCTTGGAAACATTTCCTCTCCTGCCCCCCACGGAAAAGCCTTATTAAAAAAAGAGACCTTGGCTAAGCTCAAAACAATCTCTGAAAGCCTATAAATCTTTATTAAATTCTTTGCTAAAACTCAGCTGAGAAGGAATGTTCTGGATATGTTTTTGCTACAAAGTACTCAAGGGTCTATAATAAGCACAGAGCTCATCTGTTGCTAATGATACAAGGAAGGACTCTTCCACATTGCAGGAGGATATTAAGGGCACTGTGCTACAGTAGTAGCATTATACTTCATCTGTGACTTAGCTGAGGCCTGACATTTGATATTTATGTAAAACATCACTTACATATGGTGCTGTAGCTGATGGCTCCTGGGCCACATTCAGCTCACATGACACGCCCATCTGGCCTGCAGCCTTGGCACGGAGAAATTGCCTCCATGTGGGAGCAGCAGTCGGGGGATGAGGAAAAGCTGCTAGGCACTTTTTGAAGGGCCAAATACTGGAGACCTTGGGGAACTGCTTCCACCTTCATTTGTCCTCAAGTAGAGTCAAAACTGAAGTCCCCACTTGCTATTTAATGGCAGGGTCTAACCTGATGGCAGGGTCTAACCTATGTTTGTTGATGGGGGAGATGGAGAAACTGTCTACGGGAGGGCTTCTTGGGCACTGTGGACCTCTCCCACCCTCTAGTGGCTTGCTTACACATAGAAATTGTTACAAGTCTACTCTTGATTCTGTGCTAAAGGACTTGACCCAGAGGTTCAAGCATTTCCATGTTCAGTTGTGCAGTTTTAGAGGATCGGTCTAGAGTTAAATAGCTACTTAGAGCCTCACTGTTATGAGAAGTCCTCACAATGTGGACCTAAGCAAATGTGTCCCTTGAGGAGCCCAGGATCTACTGAGCAGCCCTAGTGTGAAACCCACACTAACGCTGCGTGTTCTCTTAATCCTCCCTATTGAAAAAAAGTGGCATTAGGGATTTCTAAGAGTTAGAGGCTCTTGTGCTTCTGCTTGTTGTGGCTGTTCTGATAAGATCGAGGGATCCATCAAAAAAATCCCTGCTGACATCTAACGAGACTGTTAAAAGTACTACCAAAATACATGAATCACACTCTTTCTGCAATATATTTATTATAGAGACTAGGGTAGCTATGGTCTCAAGAGTTCCAGTCTTCACAAAGCAATGTTGTAATCAAGAAAAAATAATACAGTGTAGAAACCCAGACAGAGGGAGAGTGAGGGCTTCTGATGTGATGTGTTACAGGTCTGTTTGATGGCACAGCTTGGTTTATATGCTGCATCCGTCAAGGCATTTGCACTTGGCGAGTGAACTGCTATTTTGTTTTTTGCTTTCAAGTTCAATGACTTCAAAGCTGGGTTTGGAAGTACTAGACAGAGGAGAAAAATGTGAAGGGGAGGAAGAAAAGAGGCGGGAAAGATGGGCAAGAGTGCAAGTATTAGCTTCAAAATTGTCCAGTAGTGTGCATTTTCATTCCTTTTCAGCTGAGAGAGCATGGTGAGTGCAGGCACCTTGCAGATGACTCAGTTGCTGTATGAACAATGGGGTGGTACCACAAAAAAAGTAGGCATGTACAAGACCTGATCTTCATGTTGCTGGGGAATGCTACATTCCTAAGGATGAACTTCTCCTGCAGCAGAAATCAACAACAGCTTCTGTTGATTTTAGCATACCAGAATTTTGTTCTGCTGTTTCACCTCATATTGTACTGCGCTGGTAAATATGTATTCCCTCTTCTAACTCATAGGGTTGTAGGAAAAGAGGTCTGCCCTAGGTGTTCTTGGTTGGTCTCACATGCCCAGCTACCTGCATCTACAATGCTTTCTGAAGGCAAAAATGTAACCTGCCATCTCCTGCTCTACCAGCTTCTTTTCAACAAGAACTGTTTACCTATTGGAAGTAACATATATATAAAAATATGGCTATTGCTGTACAAGGGTGACTTCAATGCTTCAGCTGAAATGTTAGCATGCTGGGGGAATGTAACAGATTCTGTGAGTCAGGCCCTTAAGACAAACACTAGAAGTAGCACTTAAAAGTTATGTCCAATTCTAAATTTCTTTGAGCATATACTGAAACAATGAAGAAGTATTGCATCAAAACACTACAAAGAAAACAAAGTGCTGCTACGTTTCCATTACAGGAGAGTAAAAGCAGGCAAACAGCTTGATTAGATCCGATAGACACAAGTACTTTCATTTCAGTAGAAGAAAGAACTGTTCAGATGGTGCTTTCATTTTTCTTCTACCTCCTTTTAAAGAACCAAAAATAACCCCAGGAAGTGAGAAGCAGTGTTGTTTCTTCCTGTCAGGCTTGCTAGGCTAAATCACAAACTTACAGGACTGTCCTCCTTTTTGATGGAGAGTGATACTATTAGCCCTGCAATACAGAAGGGGATTTGAAGCACTCAAGAGGTCACATGACTAGTCCAACATCGCCAAGAAAGCCTGCAGTAAAGTTTGAAAGCAGATTCTTTGATGTCTTGGCCTCATAACTTAGTCACTTTTTCCTCCTTCCAACCTGATGGTATTATAAATGCTACTGTTGATGCATTGCAAACATTTTTTCAGGAAGAGAATATTTGTTCTACCCGAAGTGTGGTCTGTGCTCAGTGTTACCATGTATAAACTGGCAGTCAGCTGTGAATGTGAATCTAAGTTCTAATCCAGACAACTTCTTTGTCTCATGAATTTTAGAGTCGTAAATCTAATCTTCTGCTTCATGCTGCAGCTGCTATTCAATAGCTGGAGATTATAAGAAACAGAACAAATACAGACCGATCCTTTTCTGTTTTATTCTGCCATTATTCAGCATAAGCTCTTAATATTTTAAGAATTTCCTTGGTAAAATAAATTAAACATATACTTTTATGTGATATCAAAACTGATATGTTTTGCATTTGTACTTATGTTAATATACTAATTGGCTGACAATAGATGTCTGATTATATTCTGCATCTGTAAAATGTCATATAACATTAAAAGCAATATCTGGTATTTATTTGAAACATTTCACAGTTGGTATTTGCATGCTGCTTCCATTTGGGTCTTCATTTCACTTTGCAATCTAGAGTTTAAAGTTGAGTTTTGTACTCTTAAATATAAATTCAAGAATTTAGAGTTCATCCTGAAGCCAAAATACTTGCAGAAATGCCCTGGATCAAAGAGGCTGATGTTTCCTCTCATATTCAAATACCCAAATAGTTCACTGTACAGTTTCTGGAAGCATTAAAGATTAGTATTTATCCATAGGTCAGGCAGCTGCAAATCCAAACTGTGCCCATATTGAAATGTCCCTTTTGAAACTAGGAGGCAATTCAGACTAATTTGTCCTTGGCCTCTTACAAACTCAGACTACCACTTGAGTCCAATTATATGCTATGTCTTTGTGCTACTGACCTACGATCTACAGGGAGCTGAACCGGCAGCATCTTGTCTGCCTCCCCAGTGAATTTTGGGATAATGATTTTGAATGTTTAGTGTGACATGAAGCCAATGACTACACTCTCACTATTTTTGATTTATGAGAAATATTAGGCAGGATCAGAGAGAGAACCCTGTTGTAAAGGTTTTTTTAAGTATCTTGATTTTATACAGTGGAAGGAAATGACAGACTCAAGAGCAGTTAGCAATGATTAGAATCTGCTTTACAAAGTTGGTGGTGTGTGCATGCAATATTTCTCACGCAGTTCCACATCTCTTTTTTCCTAGGTGGTTTTTCAACTTACTTATATAGGGTTTATTAATAGAGATCATTATGCTTCAATAATCAAAGGCTCAATATATACCCTAACACAAGTTTAAAAGATGTCAAAAAGGGGATTACTTTTAACACAGAAACCTCTGTATCAAATGTGGAACTGGGCAAAAGAAAAAGAAAACATTGGCAACATGGAAAAGATGTTCTCTGCTGGATGAAATATGTTCTGTACAGAGTCTCCTTGGCAGCTAACCATGAGTTCCTGCCTACATGAAGGAGAAGAAACTTCCATAGGTAGCATGATTGGAGCCTTGTCTTTGACTGACTTCTGGTAAGGCTTTGGGACACACCCAACTGCAATTTCTATAGTTGTTCCAATATCAGGAAGGATAGAATAGCAAAGAGTAAATAGGAACAGTCCAATTTACACATTTTTCATGGATTTCAGTAGGTAGCATAGCCTGAGGGCAGGCACGGAATGGACCTTGGCCTGTTATAACCATCCCTTAGCAGAATTTACTGTAATCAATCTTCTCTCTGTTAAATCTCTGTCCTTGAAGTCTAGTCCCACCAGGTTCCTAAAACCTATTTTGGCAATTTTATAAATTCTGGAGACATGAAAAATCACACAGTTACCAATGTCAACCTGAAAGTAACTCAACATTTTGACTGTTCTATTAAATGAAATACAGTATTTCTTTATTTTGTTGCTCAGTTTTCATATTTGATACAGACATATGAAAAGGGAATGAAACAGAAGTGATGCCAATATAAATTTCACTAATAAACTCATTAATAGGTTAAGCTTCTGTTGGTTCAATATCTTATTTGAAAATATTTGAAAATATTTCAAACAGATTATCTTAGAATATTCCCTGAATGCGAAAAAAGGGAGAAAAGTCCTCCTCTTTGCTGTTCTCAAAGTTCGTTAGCAAGGTGGAATGTATGTTATGTAAAGCAATCAATGCAGCAGCACCCTCACAGTTATTAATAGAAAATAAATATGGAATACAGATGTGCTGTCTCATTGCAAAATAAAGTGGATGATTTGTACATTGTCAGTTATCACTTTGAAATACCAGTCCTCACAGACCATCTGAACTGGATTTATTTTGAAGAAATGATCTAGAGCAGAAGATTATACAGCTTGCTGCTGTTCTTCTTGAAAGCACTGAGAAAAAACAGTATATGCCATAAATCACATGCTGTATACCAAACACTGTTTACATGTTTTCAAGTGAGTTGCTAAACTTGTACAAAAGAGAGAAAATTCCCACTGGTTCTTAATAGTTAGGAATTATATTCTAGTTTCAATTAGGGTATTATATTCACAAATCAATTTGTGGGTTAAATCCCTACAGATAATGTATTTCTTGTAAGAACCTTGTCTATGTCTTTGTGTTTGAAGAGAAATGTAAGTGACTTTGCAAGACTGATCTTTTGATCAGATATGTTTATTGGATTGGCCTTTTATCATCACCAGGATTTATTTTTCTATGATGTGTTTATTTAGATATTTTATCAAGGTGTTTTGAAACTACATGGCTGTCTGATAAAAGATTAGTACTTCTAATTAGTTTTTTGGAAAGAAAATTTGCATACAACACAAATGGTTGGTTAGAGTTCATTGAGAGCTACACTCTGTTGTGCCTCATGTTAGAGGGTTGAAAGGGAGCAGCCAGTTTGATTTTCCAAAGAATGTTCTGTACTACCTGCCTGGGAAGGTTGATGGAAATCCTGAGGACACATGGAGAGGCAGAGAGGTTTTGCGGAGTATGGCTCTTCTCCAAGGGGTGCAAGCTGACACCACAGACACAGATGAGGCCAAAACCACTGACAAAGTTTGCACCGAGGTATTCAGAGCACCACAGTTGACTGTAGTAAGAAATAACTTTGATTTCAGCTTCATGTGTACAGATTGTTTTTTTCTTTCATTCTGCCCATACCTTGCATAAATCTTTGTTTTCAGAGTCTTCTTTGGATGTTGTGAATCAATACTTTTGTCTTCCTTTTACCTTAACTTGACTTGCATTAACTGTGATTTGAAGGTAACTAGTTTATATAAAAGCATTTTTCTTTGAAAGGGTAGTAAATCAGAAAAATAGGGAACTAACATAAGAAGGATTCTATATCCACACTACTGTTCAGCTGTGTGCCCCTGCAGATGTGCACAGACCGTTTAAGAGCTGGTATTTTAGGGACTGTAAAGGGAAGCACCTTTTGGTGACCATTGACCGCCAGGAGGACTCATCAGTGTGCAGCGAGGAAGTGGGAAGCTCCCAGAGCTTCCCTCTGGGCTTTGTGGCAAATTTACCTATAATAAGTAATTTCCACTGCTGCTTATGCAGCTATGTGTATAAAGAGAGCTGGCACTGGAAACATTCAGCAGCACTGTGAATCAGAATACCTAGTTAGATGCTTAGTGTAACAGACACCTTCTGGCACATGCTCTGCGAAAGTTTAGTAGAAGATTCTGGCTGACTTTCTAGATTTATGTTGACTTGCTGTAGAGAGCTTGAACTTTTGCTCAAGGATTTGTGTATTACTGCAGTCTGACAAAGGGCATATGATAGCATCATGGCATCCATTGCAGTAAGTTCTTAATGATAGAATCATAGAATCATAGAATCACCAGGTTGGAAGAGACCCATCGGATCATCGAGTCCAACCATTCCTATCAAACACTAAACCATGTCCCTCAGGACCTCGTCTACTCGTGCCTTAAACACCTCCAGGGAAGGTGAAATACTGTCTTCTTGCACATCATGTAATTATGCTAGCCATTGCTGGTTGAGTTATATTAATAAATCAAATAGTTGGCAGTGAAATTCAATATCCTGCCAGATTGTGAAAATCTCTTTTTGAAGCAGGAGTGGCAAGCTATAGGAAAACACCATTATATTTACCTTTGTTTTCCATTTAAAAGCAGACACGTTGATAGTGATAATACAGAAAATATCATTAATCCCATCACTTCTTAGGCCAGTGAAAGAGTGTAACAAGCACTTGGCCTATGTGAAATCAGAAGAGTACATTAAATATTCCTGGTTTGGAAATTAAAATATTTCCATTGGTTATATTTCTATTTAATTCCTAATAATTTACAATCATCTGTGAGATATACACCACATCCCCTGCTCATAGCATCACTACTTGGTTTGATATGCCACTTGGGACATCTGAGTAAAAATACTGCCTTTGGTTTACAAACACTGGGTGTTGATGTTTGTACTGTTAAGTCTCTCACTATCCCAACAGCTGTGTAATGAGAAACTCTTCAGAAACAGAAGGAAAAACTTTTGAAAGCTAGACTTCTGCTAAGTAATGGTTTGGGAGCTTGTGGCTGGGTTTTCTTCATTCTTTTTACCTCACCTAGCAGAGAAGTACTTCAGAACCTAATTTATGAAGACAATTAGAAAAGCTGCTGAAACAAGATGTTGGAAGGACAGTTACATCAATTCTTAGAACCTCTCTTTAGCCTAAAGCATGTTAAAAGCAAATACACACAAAACAGTTCATGCCCATTTCAACTGAAGTTATTCTTGATCATATTCATGTTGCTAGAACAAAAGATAAAGTTATAATTTAGTGTATTTTCACACCCAAAAAGACTTGTTTTGCTAAATATTCTGATTTCACACACAGTTATATAATGTTAACATGCAGTTCCTGCAGTAGGATTCTGCTTCTGGACTGGTCCAGAGCATGCCTTTTGAAATCATATTTTAAGACTTGAAATGATGGAAAATTAAATTGTGACAGTTACATTAGCATCTATACCAGATGAAATATGCAGTTAAAATAAAATGCCTCATACTGAAAGGTGGGGGGAACACAGAATGTGTTACCTATGCATATAATGAACTGAGTTTGTAGTTCAAGTCATCCCACTGAAGTTATTGTGATCTCATGGGGCAAAATAGGATTGTTCATAAGTAATAAAAACATCAGTGTGTAGCCTAGTGTGAATCATGAACCTGCTTATATTCATACTTAGCTATAGTCTCTTACTGTAAGTACATCATCTTAAAAGTCTCAGAAAGTATAAAATACAAGTAGTGACAAAAGTAGAAAACCATTCAGGCACACTCTAAGCACCAGTATGTTTATACTGTTGTTTGTATAGTGGGAGAAATTAGCATGTGCTCAGAAATGTTTCAGGAAAATAATTCTCGACCAAAGTTTTTGAAGACAACCCCCCCAAACTTCTAATGTGAAGATGTTCTTTTTGCTACTTTTCTGAGAAAAATATGCAGCTTTACTATGCTTAAATATAAGCTGATTACTACACATATGCTAAATTATGTGCAGCTACTCTAACAGTTCAGGTTATTTTTCCTTCATTTTTCCTCACTGTTGTTGTGAAGCAAGTATGTTCATGTGTATGACAGAGCACTTATGTTCACTTTTGAATAAGAGAATTAAAAATATCTTAGAATATAAGAGGCTACTGATGTGCCATTTAGACATATAAGCCTTCACCTTTCTGAAGGACAATTGTTTCTCTTGCTATCAGCTTCCATTAAGAAAACCTGTATCAATTTTTTTTCCCAATCTAATTGCCGTTTTGTTAGAAAACTTCCTATTAGTCAGCAGGTAACTTTTCCTTTCAGATAGAAAGTTGGAAAAATATAAAGCAACAATCAAGCAAACAATTTGATGTTGATAGAAAAATAGTTGCATTGATTAGCTCTTACTCTAACAGCCCCACTAGTTAACTTCAATTTGAAACTAAAGGAGGTGGGGGGGTGTGGAATGTAAAGAAAAGGGAAAAGAAATCTATAAACTCTTCACTTCTCCAGAAAGATGCATCTCTTTCAAGTCTTTCACAAGCCTTGTTTGAAGCAGGTTGCAAACATCAAATCATGTTAAGCTTGTCTCACTCTAATGCAACATGAAAGATACAGCCTGAAGTAATGCATTACAATGTGACTTGTTACATGTGGGAAATTTTAAAAGAAGCAATTTGCTGATAAAAGCCAACACAATTAAACAATGAGTGGTTTGAATAAAAATGCGATATTTTTGTGTTGTGTCTCAGTTTAGGGTTATGAGAGACACTTTGGTCTGAGAAAAGGATTAATTTATTGTCTGCTGGGAAATTACTAAGGTAATTTAAAACACCCTACATAGCAGCTGTCCTCTGTAGAGGCAGTGGTTTGAGGTACCCAGTGCATTTGAATGAACACTTCCACTGTGGTAGCAGTCAACATGGCCTTATTGGAAAAGCATTGTTTGAAGGGTGTACAAGTAAGCACACATCATAAACCTCCGCTGCTTGTGGTCATTAGATACCTTGAGGTTCTTTATTAAGAATCCAGTGCCCTGACATAATCCCAGTTTAGGAAGGTGTGTGAGGTGGTGGATGTTTTCACAGTGATTTTGGTTGTCTGCAGTTATTTTCCTTGCTTCCTGCTCTGCCTTGCCCTTTGCAGGTGTGTCCCTGTGTGCCACAGCACTGAATAGAAGTTGGAGATTCTCACAAAATCACATGCACCATCAGCTGCATGTGGGATGCGCTGACATCCCTTTAACAAGGTTTTCATTCTTCACTCATTCTGGCACTTTTAAAAAATCCTTTCAAAAGAAGAGTCTACTTGTTTCCCAGTTGTACAAACTAGTAGATCTTACCAAGCTAAGGCTGGGCACACAGTTAAAGTGTTAGTGACCACACCAGTTTAGACTTATTCAAGCAAAGCTTTACCTATTGCTCTTCCTGACAGCACCAGCTGGTTGCTCCAGCATATGCTGCTATCACCTGCACCTAGAGTAAACAAAGAAGATATGGAGTAAGCCTGAGTGGGGTGTGCAGCTGCACAAATGCCATGTGGTTAGCAGAGGAGTTTAATACAGACTGTTGAGACAAGCTGGTACAAGGGAAATATGAACTGTAAGAGAGGAGAAGAAAAGGCAAAGGGACTGCATGGGAGGGGAAGGGGAGCAGAAGCAGTGTTTATGGTAGGGAAAGAAATGGCAAGAGTGAGAGTATGAGCAGCAATCACAAAAGAGACCAAAATAAAGGACAAAATCCTGTTTGCTTTCCCAGTTGATGACAGAATGATTCACAGCATGGTATTGCTGAGAGCCTCAGCAGATAGAACAAGACTCTCTTTTCTGAGAACAAAGTCTCAGGCCACCTCTCTAAGGCAGCAGAGGGTCTGGACGCTGTGTAGTTAGTGCACACAAATAAGACTGCATCAAGCTGTGAGCATAGGAAAAGACAGCGCGCAACAGTCTGCAACCATCTGTGCAGAGGTGCCCATGGTTAAAGTGCAGCAAGGAACAGAAAGGGGCCTTAGGAATTCCTGGTCTTCAACAGCCTTATTCAACAACTGCTCTTCAAAAACCTTTTACAATCTGGTTTTGCTCACATTTGTGGCTGCAGTCACTGACAGAGGTTTCAGAGCAGGAAAAGGTTGTCATGCTGTGTCACCTCAATGAAGTGACTGTGCTGTCACATACTTCAGAGTGAAGTTGTTGCTCCTACATGCAACTGTAGAATACTAGAAAGCTGTTTATACCAGAAGGGATTTCTGTTCCTCATTCAGAGTTTCAGAAAACATAGTGGAAAATTAAAGCATATATTTTTAGCAAGTGAAACCATTGCCTGTTTGTATAAAACCCACTAAACCATCACACATCTAAAAAACCTTAGCAAGATTGACAGTGTACTTAAGAGAAGCCAGGCAGAGAATAAAAAGGGTTAGACTTCAAGGATGATTTAGCAAGCAGCAGAAAGACATTGCATATGTAGTGTCTGAAACAGGAGCACAAAAATGAAAGACAAGAATCAGCAAGTCCAGCCATGGCTATTGGCAGGCATGTCACAACATTTGGTCTCTACTCTTTACAGCCCCTGAAACGCTTCTGTGCTCCCTGGTGGCAGCTAATGGGCTACAGTGAGAAAGAAAATGGCACAAATGTGTCAGAGGAAGAGAACAGGAGATGGATAAAAATTATTATTAGTCTCATGTCCCACAACGGCAATTCAATCCTTCAGTTCTTAAGGAATAATTTTCACTCCTTTCAGTGGACATTGAGATCCTTGGGTGTGAGCCTCAGTCCTCTCTCTTTCTTTGTACTCACATATGACGAGGAGAGAGAATCAGCTGCCATTTCAGTACTAAGGACCTTGGGATGGCAGCGAGAGAGTTGGAAAGAGGCATGCAAGTGTCTCTGTCTCCACAGGTAGTCAGTTCTTCATATTCACGTGGAAGGACTGTATATGTGGTTGTGTTCCAATAACAGATTATTTTATTCTTAAAGAAAATAAGGTCTGTGGATAAAATTAATCTCTCCTGTAAAACTGCATCACTTTAATAATGTATTGTCAAAGATGAATTTGTGTCTACCCATTTAAATTAGGTCCAAGTGACTAGAAACCCCCATGAGGAATTTCAAATAAAAAATAACAACTGGTAAATAAAAACATCTGGTAGATGATTAAGTTCCACATATTGAGCTTTTATTAGGAGTAGCTGATGTTACTCTTAGGGAGAGCTTGCATGTAAGCAGTGTTCATTTACATATAGTTCCTGACTAAGAGTGTTAAAGAAACACAGGCAGACAGATAAGCCACTTTAAGACTTTTTTAACAGTGGGCTTGGAATGTGCTCCTTCTTTGCTTATTCATCTTCTTTTGACTGTGGTGTGATTACAATTTTCAGGAAAAAATTCCCTATGCCCCCCTCTCTTTTATAATTGGTGTCTTTAAATAAGACATTTATATAGTATTTGTGGAAATGGGCTGATAGGGAGAGGAGAGCAAAGATTTCAGGCCACATAGTTTTCATAAGAAAATCCCTGAGAAGATATGGACGTCTCTGACCTGCCACATGCTGAAGACACTTTGTCTGTGGTATGTGTCAGCTTGAGAAGTAAACTTGTTCCCAATTAGAAGTGACTGCAAATATAATAGCTTGCACACTAGAGGTACTCTTCCAACAAAAACACTACCAAGAACAGTTTTCTTACACCAAAAGCCAAAACCGAAAAAAAAAGATGCATTTCCAGCCAACCAGCAAACTCAGAAAGAGACCTGAGAGAACCTTTGTTATTCACTTAGTGTGAAGAAAGAAACGGGACTACAATGAAAGGTGTGGTAAACTGTCAATACTCTCAGTACGTCTATGTTAATTTATACATCTTTACCTTAAAATATACTCTTGACATTCCTAATTATGGAAATCATATAGCTGTACAAACATGACTTGCTTTAATAATATTCTCCACTCCATTGTAAAATGAGAGGCATTAACCCTGGTGAAATGCAAGGGAGCAGAGGATACAGGGCTCTATTGGGTTAGCTGGTTGTGCACCACTCCTGTCAGTGAAAGCCAGCGAAGGGCTTTGTGTGCCTCCATAAGGGAAGCTCAAGGCAACAGCATCAAAAAGATTTCTGCCACCTCAAACCTCCAGAAATGCCTGCAAGCAAGAACTGACATCCCACATGTCTTTCCTGTTCCCTCCTGTCTGAAGACAAGGGCATGAGAGAAGAATATGCTGTAGTTGTCTCTCCTGAGCTGTGTTCACGCTGTAACACATCAAGGATACTCAGGCTTTCACAAACATAGAGAGCACTGGTAGCACCAGCGCTGAAGCCATGAAAACACAGGCATCTGTTTGGACCATAAAAAACCTGAGCCAAGCATCATACTGCCTGCACCAGAAAACCTTCTTTGGAAATTTTTGCGGGAGATATGTCTTGCTTTTACCAAAAATGGGCGTCATTTCATTTCAGTAGGGCAGACTAAGCCAAGGAAAAGTTTGATGCCATTTTGCTTCATTGTTCTTGTTTAGCAGGCTATCTCAGCAGCTTTACTTTTGCATTGCACTTTCTTGAATGAGAAGCCTGAAAGGCTTTTTACTGTGTATGTTCTCGATTAATTTTATTTTTAGGCTTCTATCCTCCAAAGTCTTATTTAAACCACTAATGACATTAATTATAACAGGACCACATGACTTGCATGTGTAAGAACTATTCAAAGTTTTATCAGACTGTGTCCAAGATCCAAAATAGAGAAGAATATGTAAGCCAAGTGTTTGTGGACTTTAACACTTTCCTCACTTTTAAGCAACTAAATCACACCATAAATAAAATAGACTAACAGGATAATTAAACAGCCTGAATGTAGCAAGGGGGAATATTTCAATAACAAATATTGCTACCCATATACCTCAACAGAATGTGCTAAAATAAACAAAATCATAGCATAATTATAGTCATTCCAGTTATGTTAATTAGGCTATATATACGCTTCATTGATAAGCAACTGTGGTGCAAAGAAATGCTGTAAGCCTGATATTTCCTCAGTTAGCAGCTTTGTTGTGCATATGCTGCTGTTATGATTTTGGTTACATTAATGCAGAGCAAAAAAAAAACCAAACAAACCAAATCAATCCTAAAAATAATAGTAATAATAATGGCCTGTGTCACAGCAGGCATAATGCAAGGGCAATGTTCAAGATGAACAGCCCAGTGTGATTTTTCTCTCACACTGCATTCAGATTCCTACAGAAGACTGCCAGCAAGACTACCCAAGACAACATCCCAGTAAATCCAAATACACAGCAAACATCGCAGCTAGTTGTGCTCTGCAGAGAGAGCCCTTTACACCTGCGTTTTGTTGACTCCGTAGCTATAATTTCTTGACACTCTGCAAGGTGTTGTTTTTGATTGCAGCTGCTCAGAATTTAATATCACATCTTTTTTTACAGAAGTATCGCTTTTTGTGTGTGTGTGGATTTTTTTTCCACTGAAGTGTGTATTTCACAAAAACAGGTTTTGATTTCCTAAAATATTAAATTTTGATGGGGAGAAAAATCTTTCCATGTCAAGAAATATGGCTTTGCTCGTTTTTATGACTCTTTATGGAGAACTAAAATTGAGAAAAAATTAATTTGAAAATTTTCAGTAACCCAAAGGAGAAGAAAACACTATATAATATTTAAATATTTAAATTTATATTTAAAAATAGGCTCAACAATTTTGACAGATGATTTTAGAGCAGAGAAATGGCTTATTTTTAAATACAAACAAAAATATTTGTAAGAAGGTACCTTTTTAAATACCCTAGAATCTCTACCTGTTTGAATCTTAAACATGATCTATGACTCTTGAAGTCATCATTTCTTTTTTAAAATTTTGCAATTATTCGTTATTGCTAATTTTGAATGGTTCTGGTTGTTAAAAAAACCCCACAATTTGGGGTATTTTTAATGGTTTACTTGGATTATTAAGCTTTTTCTCTACTTGTGTGAGGATTCCTCAACCAACCCCATCTACAGTGTGCTGATGTTCTGGTGTTCCCAACCTTGACAGCAATTTTTGTGCATGTCACTGCAGTGTGCAATGGAGATACTCCTGACTGCTCAGAGCTGGTCTCTGTCTCTCTCCCATGGTGCCACTTCGCACTATGCAGGCACATCTTTAGTGGAGAATTAGGCCCAAAGTTATAGGTGAATAGAAAATTAGGTGCAGGATCATGTTAGAATTTTAGCACTTCAATGAGGCTGGAAGAGTCAAAAGACCAAATTCTCCCATTCTGAGTGGCAGTTTGTGCAAAGCAGGCTAAATTTTTACCTAAATTAGGCAGTTACTCTCCTGTATCCATTCTGCTGGCAAAAGTCATGACTTGGCCTCTAGATTGCTTTGGAGAAGATAGTGCCCTTTGCCTCATTTCTAGTATTGCTTACCATCAACATTCAAACCCATGTCTCAAACTTTAAAAAATCAATGAGACACGTTAAAAAATAATTAATATTATAATTAAAGTAATAACAATGACAACAACAACACCACCAATAATAATAATAATAATAATTCAGGTTCTATTTTTATTTTCTTCAGCTGTTGATGTGGTATTACATTTCAGGCTAATTGGTGCTTCTTCATAGAACAACACTACCCCAACTGCATGTCCTGACTCACTTGGCTCTAAGACCAAGCTGCATGCTCAATGCTGTGCAGTAAAGTTTGTGGGACGGGAAAAAACCATGGTAAAACCTCCCCAAAGCCATATGCTTAAAGCAACAGTCAGAAACTTTTGTCTTGGTGTTGCAAGCATAAAGAATTACCAGTCCAAAAGATAACATATTTTTCTAAACCATCTTTTTTCCCTTCACCCCGATGTACACTCTTCTTAAGAGAGTACGAAATATTAAAAAATTAAAGGTTTTTTTCTAGTTACTTGATCAGATGTGATACCAATCACATTAACAATCTGTATGTTAGTATCTTTCACTTTAATAAGTAGTTTATAAAATGCCAGGTCTAAACAGTGACTCCAGAACTAATTAAAGATCTCAAAATTCTACAAATAAAGAAGCCAAATCCTTTAAAGGTATCCAGCAACACCTAAGATTTGCTGAATACAAAGAACAACTTTAAAGAGGCACCCAGTAATTCCTTTCCCTGACTGCATGCCTGGAAATTTGAATCATAATTAAATGTGCATGTGGTATTTTTCACAATATGTTATGTTTGTGGGTTTAATTATCATCATAAGCACCACAGTAAATCTGTAGTTCAACATGTGAAAATGTTTATATAGTTTTACATGATGGTTTGGTAACTCATACAAACATTTAGGCTTAAAGGAACGATGAAGGTTGGGCCTTCAACATTTTATGAACCCTTACATCAGCCATCTGGAGACCCTTCTGAGCAATTTCACCACCTGTGACTCAGCCACCCAAGCTCTTTCTCCTTCTGACCTCCCCTCCTCTAGTCAGCAAGAGAAAGAAATCCATCTTTGTCTAAGTGTAGAGGAAAACCAAAGGTGAGAGCTACTCAGAAAAGGGGATTGTATGGTGCCAAGCCAACTGGAGAACAACATATAAGATGTAATTCTGAAATGACAGTGCTCTTGATCAGTGATTAAGGTTGGCAGTGAGTTTTCCCCAGCAAATGAACAGCACCCTCCTGGTAGTGGTCCTTCATCTTTTCACATGCTGATTTTAGCACGTGTGTGAAGTTTGGCTAAGGGGGAGAAAAAACATAACAGAGAACGATGCAGAAGGTTGAGGAGGTCAACAACATAGGCACTTCTTCATCGACACAACAGTCATATTGCTACCAAGTACAGGACAATCTGGCCACCAACCCCAGGACTTCTCAAATGCCATGAGACGTGTTCTTAACCTTATTACAAAGGATGCCATCACTGTCAGAGTGCACAGCTGATTGGGTCACATGTTCAGCTTCCTCAGGTGGTCACAAACCTATTCCTCCCTTACAGCAGGAGGGACTTTAACCCCCTGGTCCCCTTCATGTTGTCCTTGATGATATTCAAGAACTGTCTCTCACAATATTTTAGCAGTACTCCTTGATGAAAAGGCAATACATAATAAAGAAACAGTGTGCTACTACTGTGCATACATATGTGCGTGTGTTCAAACCAACAATATTTTAGTTACTCTCCTTATTTTTCCCTTCTGATTTCTTCATTGTTGATACAGTCATATTCATGCTATTTCTCAGAATAGTTTATTCTAAGCTCCTCTTTCATTGCAGCCAACAGCCTATTTATTGGGCTCACTGTAGTAACAACAACATTCTTTCTATGGGACTATTCAAGGTGCTCCTGCATACACCTTTTGCAATAATTTTTTTTTTTTTTGCTAATAGATAGGTAAATGAAGTCATAATCCAGTACTGATTAATATTATTATTACCACAAAAGATATTTCTTTCATTCAGCAGTTTCATTTGGACTAGGACAGGCAATACAGGAAACTAATGAGAGCATCACAATGCAAAGACCCTGACAAGAAACCCGTGGGGAATTTTCTGGGACATTTTAAACCTACTAGATGCTTACAGTCATCTGCCAGCAGCTATTACCCTGCAGCAGAGATGGAAGCAGGAGACATGCCAATGAATATCCCCAAGCACTGCCCTCAGCCACAGCACAAAGTCACCTTTGCTGGGCATTTCAGTGAGTCAGCTGAAGAGACTGGTGGCCCTAAGGCACGGGAATGTGTTCCTTCCCACTGAAGCACAGCACCTCTGACACAGGAAAATTGTCGTGAGTGAATGGGGAATTTTTAAATCAGCACAGCAGTCTCCTGTTTACGTGAATCTACACATATCCATCTGTGCACCTAGGAGATACTGGCAGTGGCAGGAGGAGTATAAATTCAACAGAGGAGCAGATAAGGACAATTACTTCCTAGGCTTCCCAGCAAGATGTATCAGAAGACCTTCATGACAGCCCTTGGAGACTTTCCCTACAAAGTCTGAGACTGTTTATTTTCTTTGATATCAGCTCTGGATCCCAAATACTATGAGACTCTAAGGAGAACTGTAATGAATTTACATAGAGCTAAGAGTATTATTCACAACCTGATGTGGCTAGCAAATACCCAACCATTCTGGTCATCCCTTTCAAGCAATTACAAATGGAGGATGTTTCATCTGTTAAAGTTTTGACAATAGCTTCTGTGATGCGCACAAATCTGGTTGCAATATTGTGCCTGGATATGTCCTCATCAGGGATATCACAGTATTTCTTTTTTAACTTATTCTGTAGTGGACAATTTCTTGCAATATAAATATATTTTATAAAGAAGCCCCCATAAGGTAGAGTTGCCCAAGCATTGCAGGTGCTGAAGGAGAGACAAGTTGATGTAGCTCTGTCTGTTATCCTGACACTTTGAAAATATATTGTACATAGCTGTAAATGTGTTGGGGAAAAACAGAGTAACTGATTGAAGTTGAATCATTTCTTGTTACCTCTTTAGGAGAGGAGGTGTAGTGTTTCCTCTTCTTCTGAGTCAAACTAGACTAAAACCAGGCCAATGACAGCAGCACCATCTTGTAATTCCCAGTCAATATGCCCTGGCCTAGGGCAGTCATTTTTTGTAAACTTATATTTGTAGCACTAAAAAGTTAGCATATTATACTATACTGGTGTCCTTTCCAATTTGTTAGATTTCAGGTTTCATTCAAAATAAAACCATCTGCATTAAGGCTATGTAAACTCAGGACTCATTGGCTCAAGACAAAAAAAAATTGGAGAACCTCATTTCTGATCAGAAATCAAATGTCTTTTGTCTTCTAGGAAGGATTTTTATTTCTTTGCTTGCTGTGCAAATGTTACAGAAAATTTTGCTATTAATGACAATTAATAGGACATTGTTGCTATCAGAAGACGGGGGGTGAGAATGGATGGTAGACTCCTGAATGGGCTGACAAAGACCTGGATATCCTTTCGTTTTAAACAGAGATGCGGACAAAACATGTTCAGTACCATTCCAGCTCAAATCCCCTGACTGTGTGAAGAGCTGTTGAATATATCTTTGCCACTGCAAATATTTATAATATTATTGATTTTGAATCAGCACACTTTTTACCAGTCACTTTCAGATAGATTTAAATTTCAGAGCACAAACAAATCCTTAAAAACTATAAACTTCTAACAGTATGCTGATGCAAAAGCAGAAAAATCTTGCTGCTGTTAAATCTCATGTAAGAATTCTTCATGGGCAAGCTTGCAAGGAGTATACCATCTCTTGAAACAACCTGAAACAGATGCTGAACTACTTGAGGCTTAGTTCCTTGAGGCATTTTTTGTACTGTAATGTAGCACTACCAGATGTCACTACCTGGAAGGCCTTCAGCATCTATTGTACTTAACATAATGTGAAGATGACCGAACATTATTCAAAGCTGGAGACTAAACACAGCAGAAAAGATAATTCACCATTAGATCAGCATGTTATTCTCTATAGAATCACTAATATTTGGAGCCTGGCCTCTAATACACATGTCACTGATATAGCTAAAAAGTGGAATATTGCTTCACAATGCATAGAAAGAAAATACTGGAGCAAAGACCTCACTGGGAGAAGTGTTTAAGTGCTGAAGACCTGCTAGCTCCAAGACTATTTTTCCTGCACTGATCCTGTAGTCTCATTACCCGACAACATTTTCACTCCCCTCTAGGAAGAGGGTGCAGGATCCTCCAACATGTTCCAAGTATGGTGCATATATACATGTTGTTTTCAAGGTATCTTTTGGGGTTTTTATTGGTTGTGTTTCCCAATAATTGTGTTGAAAATGGCATTTTTCACCCCATTCCTGTTTCGCAGACTTTTATCCTGCTCTTATCCTCTTCATCCCACAGCTTATTCCCTCATTCATCACATTTTTGTCATGTTCCTGTTAGCTCCAGGGATTTTTTTTTCTATATATTCTCTCCCAGCACCACTGACTCACCAGCTAACCTCTTTATATCCATCTCTCTACTATCTGCCTTGCTACAGAATTCTATCATTCATTCAACAGTGAATGAATTATCAGCCATCAGTATTTTATAACTTTGCCTTTCAGTGAACATTAGTTTGTCAGCATCAGTAAACTAAATTCATCCTCTCTGTTTCCTGCTTTCCCTTCTGTCATGTGGGTTTTGTTTTCTCCATTTTTTATTCTCCCTCATTTACTTCTTTTTCCACTAATGCCCAGTACTGCTAATGTCAGACCTTATATTTGGTCCTTCTAGTCCTGCATAGTTTTGACAAAATATTTCTGGCAGAACTCTTCTGATACCACAGAAATTTTCCAGTATTAATTTGTTCTCTCTTTCTTGGCTTACGTTCCTTCCTAAACCATGATTTATCATCAAGATAATCAGTTCTAGGCCTGCCATCCCAACAACCTTTTCAGCACTCCTAATTCATTCCTCAAACCACCATTCTTGCAGCTCCCACTTCTCCCTGTCCTCATAATAGCCTGCCAGCTTCCTCCAGGAGAAAAAGCCAAAACAGGGCATGACTCTCAGACTCAGCCTTGCCTTTCAAAGTTGACTTCCTTATGCACTGGAATAAAGCTGTTTTAGGAGTTGATGCATTGTATTTTTTTAAATTAAAAATTGAGTATAGATAGGTGTAAAAGCTCAAATGTTTAGTAATGTCCATGTCCAGGTTCTGAAAGCACGCACTTATGTGATCTACATTAAACCAAATAACATGTTACGGAGTTTAATGCAAATTCTTAAACATGACGGTTTCTAGGAGTTTCTGCAGAAATTTTGTTGGGCCACTCAAAACTGGTAACTGGAAATAGAAAATAACCAGACCGTAAATAGCTTTGAGGTACGTTTCTTTGGGGTCCACTCTGAAAAGATCTAAGATTGAAAGATATTCTAAATGCAAATGGCTTGCCAATGTAGTCCTTAACGTTACACTAAGGGAGGATATTTGCATTTAATTTTCCTTATTTCATTTTCTATTCTGTGGTATGTTTGTTTGCAGAATAATATTAAATTGCCTTAGAATGATGCTATTTACACAATTCAATTAGCTTTGAAATGCATGTTTTTTTTAAAGTATAAGGACAGACAGTGATTTTCTTCACTTTTTACTTCTGCTCTTTGCTGGATGGAAGCGGCTTTTTCTTTATCTTTCAAGCTAAGCTTAAAGCATACTGGACTACTGAATTCCCATGGATCTCTTGAGACTTCACAACAGCAAGGTTTCTTTCATGGACCAAATTTCAGTATTTAAAGGAACAGCAAAAAAGTGGCATTTCCTGAGAAAAATTTTCCCTCTGGAATTTTATCTTCAATACAATTTTTATTTCAAGTAAGAATGCATCATGGAAGTATGTTTCATTATACAAATCAATTTTTTGAAAGGGATTCCAAAAGCAGCCCTGGATCTTCTTCCATCATCTTTATACAAATGAGAAGAAAGGGGGAAGAGGCACAAAAGAAAGTTTCACTATTCTAAAATCTTATTCAAGAAAATAGATGTTCCATTTATTTCTCTCCTTACTAACTGAAAGATCGGATATTAGCTGCATTTATATGCCATCTATGCAAATTGATTTTATTTTCAGTTTAAAAAAACAGTGGAAGAATGGTCATTCTTTTTAGAGTCAACTGCACTAGGAGGGTATGTCAGACTTCCCAAGAAATGTTAACTGTGCAAAACTCAAGCACAATGCAAGATTGCAGGACCTCAGAGGAAGCCCACTGACAACAGAAAACAATAAGTTATCTAGGGTAAGTACCCCTAGGAGTCTTTGTTTTTTAGAACAGAGGCTTGTAATATGACCTCTTTCCCACACAGAACAGTAGAGTGCGTGGCTTTGTACCTCCTGCATCCCACTGCAAGTCTGCATTGGTTGCTTCCTGTAAACTTATTTTTCCCTAACCATATAAAAAAAAATCCTCCCTAATCAAATCCATGGCGAAGGCTCAGAACTGAGATTTAGTGGTATGTACAGCAGAAATCAGGTTTAATATTAGAGAAGCACACACCACCTTAACTGTAGCAATGTTTTAATAAATGACACTTCTAGAATACAGCAACTGAATTCTACTGCTGTTATTAGTAAGCTGTCTTCTGCACTGAAGGAATGAACAAGGACAATATTGTTACTTATAATTCAGAGCTAGCTTGTATGAAAAAGACGTGTGGCATCAGGAAAATGTAATTAATTTGGTGGTGTAAGCCTTCATAAATTATCAAGTATTCCCAACAGCAGTCCTGCAAAACTTACAGAGAACATGAGCTGCCTTTAAATTGCTCAGGTTTTTTTGCTACCAGAATTCTTTTAAGGTGGTTAGATACTGGCACAATATTAAAAATGTTCAGACTAGTGCAACGGCTGACATACAGGGCCACCTTTAATTAAGACCATAATGTTCCTCTGGGCCATACATAAGACAGTAATCTGTGTCCAGAGGCTGTCACTCTCTTCTCTAATGGACTACAGCACACAAAAATTAATTATAGGGTAAAGGTTGCTGCTCCAACTGGGACTGGAATCTCAAGATTCGAAGGCAAATGTTTTGCTGTTGATCAAAATGAGCAGCGCCTTTTGCAATAGCTAGTACAGTTTCTGTCACATAGCGCTTAACCCTCACTTCCAGCATTAAAGTCAGTAAATTTGTTGCCTGAGGGGGAATGTTTATATTTTTATTCATTCATTTGTTCGTTTATAGTGATGCCATCACATAAGATTCCCGGCACAATTTTGCCAATTAAAAATGGGGAAAAAAATGATTTTAAATATTCAATTGAAAACATCAGATTGGCTCCTAGCCAGGAGGTTCTTGTAGATCTACGTCCATAGAAACAGAAGACAGCTAAACAAAAATTTCAAAACATTTATCACTGCTCTTTGTTTAAATTTTTAAACAAATTAAATTAGAATATGATAATGTTTTTTGCATTTGTTTTCAGCAAATATTCAGTGGTAAATAATTTTACAGGTGGGGTTGATTGCCAACACAGTAGATTTTAAAAAAAACATGATAAAATATTAATTGAAACAAAATTTCAGGTCATAGTTACTACTGTCATTTGTCCAAGACTGTAATAACCTTGTGGATCTCTGAATCAGAGCAAGCAATGCTTTAGGAAACAAAGAAAAACAGTCCCTAATGAAGACACCAGCATGGTAAATTCCCATTTCTTATGTTTTTCAAAGAATCTTCTTGTGAACTTATCACATAGATTTCATAACTCGCCATAAATCCCACTGAAATAATCTGCTGGGTTAAAGCATATCTGCATAGTGTTGACACTTTGTGTTCCTTGCTACAAGAGGAAAGAGAGGAGAGTATGTGTTACTGCAAATATTTAAGCTGAAATAAGGGCTTAGGGAAAAAGAAGAAAAAGACATAACCTAAGTAGCAAGCCTGAAGAAAAAATGCTGACTAAAAGGAGGAGAAAACAATGATGATCTTGACACAGGATGGCCCATGTGATTTTTCAACAGATGATAATCAAAATTCAGAACTGCATTGCCAGAATGTATCTGCAGGCCCCCTCCTCCAGCCTCAGGATACAAGCAGCTCCCATGCACCACAGGGGAAATCTTTCAAGCAGCAGTGTTCCTTATTTCAGTAACACCTGAGATGATTAAATGAACAAAGAAACTCAGCTGTAAATGTGCAGCAAGGTTACAGTCTGCATTCTGAATTGTATTAGGAGGAAAGAAAATTGGAATCAATGCTCATAAGGATAATGTAAATCAGATGCAAATAAGCTCCCATTTTATTTGTCTTTTCTTTGTTTCTTTCTAATGGTGGCATAGTTAATTGATCTGATGCTCAACACCTATTTTAAAACTCAATGGCTTTATTATTCCAGGAGATTTCCTGAGGGATAGGGGCATAGCAAGTTCTCATTCCCATGAATAAAATGAACCCATGTCTTTGCCTGTGAATGACTTCAAAATGCTAGCCAGAATCAAATATATGACTATGAAAGGATAAAAATGCTATTCTTGGGAGAAAAAAAAAATCACAGAAGCAAGCCTTTGTCTATTGAGGCAATTGCTTTTTGCTTCACAAAAGCAATGCTCTTTGCTTGTTACTTCCATCTCACACAAACATATATGTGTCAGATAATATGTGTACCACTGATGCACATACCACACACCATGTATTCTCATTTTCTCTGACCAAAGTGTCTGAAGTAGCTATCTTAATCATTATCTTTTAAAGAACAATCTAAACACACTATGCTAGCAGTGTTTGTCCTGAGGATCTTAAGGGTGAAGGTTTCAAGTTTGGTTCTGCCATCATATTTCCTTCATTTCCAAAATTAACTCCTGTCTTGATTGACTGTAATGCAATAGGCAATAACAGAAGAAACCAGCACTCAGCAAGATTGCTGTACTCATTTCTGTTCTCATTTTCAGTGTCTGCGTATCTAACAAGACTATATATCCAGTCCTTCAAGTCTCTCATGGCTCCTGACTCAGGATATAGGCATACACGACTATGCAGCAAACATTGCACCTGAATGACTCAGTGATCCTGTAGGTCTTTTCCAAACTAGTGATTCTGTGTGAAAATCAGGTTTAAAGGCTACTTATCAGTTTTTCACATTCAGCTGGCTTGAACAGTTTTAGGCCAACATACAAGGGCTTTAAGAATCCCCTGAAAACCTCTCATGGAGTTTGTCAGGTCAATACCAACAACCAGCAGGAAAGATGTTCGGACTGACACATTTGGAAGCAAAACAGTTATGATACTGCTTTAGTCTTTCAAGCAAAGTATACAGCCAAGCTGAAAGCCAGGAGAGAGAGCTGGAACTTAAAAGAAGTTCAAAGGAACTTCTCTTTCCTTTTACAACTACTTTTGCTTTACTGTCCTCTTTTTCTTGCTCAGTAGAAGTTCATATATTTGGGTGTTCTAATATTGTGAAACATACAATGGCATCATCGTATGCAGAACTTGCCATTGTCAGCTATATACACAATAAAGTCTTGAAATAAATAAAAAATCTCAGATGAGAATAAGATCCATCAGTCTGCAGTCTTCATGGCTTCCTAGTAGGTTGAGTCAGAAAAATTGCTCCCAGACTTCTACATATCAGATCTTTTTGGATTTGTATCATCGCCCATCAATCCCTGCTGAGGGAACAAGATAATAAATGGAGAGGACTGCTGATCTATTTTATTGGTTTCCCAAGTAGAATCATAGAATCATTTAGGTTGTCAAGGATCTTTAAGATCAAGTCCAACTGTTAACTAGTGCTGCTAAGCCACCACCAAGCAATGTCTCTAAGTGCCACATCTACATATCTTTCAAATACCAACAGGGATGGTGACTGTGTATGAATACATTTTAAAATTACTTTGTTCCTAACTCTGAATAGCTGAATATCCTGCTTCAGTTAATTTGTGCATAATGGATTGTTCAAAGGATGACTGAAACCTTTTTTTTGTTAACCCTCAGTATAGGAGAATAGCAAGGGAAAACTCTGAACTGTAACACCAAAAAGGAGTGTGTGCAACAGCAGCCCAGGTGGCTAGCAACGGCAGGGAGGCATTCCTGCTGGCCAGCCCTTAAAGACAATGTTGGGCTGAACAGCTTGGACAGGAGCAGGAATGAGACTACTCAACCTGACCAGTAGTGGAATACCAGGACCAACAAAGCAGCAAATAGGGAGCTCCTTCAGCTGGGATGTCCTCCACATAGAATCATTTCCCTTTGTGTTGCAGGCCTGCCCCGCTATACTTCCAAAACCTTTGCATCACCTGATCCTCTCAGATTATTCCATCAGACTATTGCAATTTTACTGTTCTAATTCAGACAAACACTAAGGACAGAAGGCCCCCTTCAAAACTACAAAGTTTGCTGTGAGATTTAATCCAGGCAGAGAGTCTGGGCTGCTGTAGATAGTGATGTGAGAGTGGAAGAGGGATCTACCACCCATTATCACTAACATCCTATTTCTTTGTCATTATCTCTTAATTATCTTGTCTTGTTTATTTAAACAACAAGGCAATTAAGAGACATTGTCAATGGAACAGAACCCTGGCACAGGCGAATGTCTCTGCTGTGAGATAAATGCCAAGATACTTAACAGGCAGCAGCATAACATGAGACTCTTTATTTCCAAAGCATTGGGCAGTGATTGCTGGAAAATGTGTGCCATTGCTGCTGCAGGATACCTTAAAATCCTTGTCATAGTCATTAATCCTCTACTGCTGGGAAGTCCCTTGGTACTTTCTTGTGATGTGACTGTATGTTAGGAATATACCTGACATACTATGGTGGAGTTTGGCATTACTGAAAGGATACTGTAAATACTGAATGATACAAACCAGAAAGAACTCAGAGAATGACAACTGGAATTAACAGTGGACTCATGGGAAGTAGCTAAATACAATTTCAAGATAAGATTACTCACAGAAGAGACAGGATGAAGTAAAGACATTGTCCTATCTTGTCAGACCAACAATATGTCTAATCCAGGAACTGTACTCTGGCAATAGCCAAGAGCAAGTTGTTCAAAGTAAGTAATATCTTTACACTAGATAATGACAGAACAATATGTCTGTAGGAAAATTTTCCACCTAACAAATAGAATTGGCAGTGTTTTCTATCCTGAAGTAGGAAGAAGGATTTCTCATTTCACTGTCTATTCTAATGTAATCTTGTTAACCATATAGAATCACAGAATGGTTTGAGATGGAAGGGACCTTAAAGATGACCTACTTCCAATCCCCCTGCCATGGGCAGTGGCATCTTCCAGTAGATCAGGTTACTCAAAGTCCCATCTAAACTGGCCTTGAACACCTCCAAGGATGTGGCTTCCATGACTTCTCTGAGCAACCAGTTCCAGTGCCTCACCACTCTCACGGTAAAAAAATTCTTTCTATTATCTAATCTAAATCTCCATTCTCTTCAGCTTAAATCAATTTTCCTTCATTCTGTCATCACACTCTTTGATAAGAACCCCTCTCCAGCTTTCCTGTAGCCCCTCTTTAAGTACTGGAAGGCTGCTGTATGGTGTCCTCAGAGTCTTCTCTAGGTTGAATGATCCCAAGTCTCTCAGCCTGTCCTTATAGGGGAGGTGTTCCAGCCCTCTGATTCTCTTTCTTGCCCTCCTCTGAACTCTCTTTAAGATATCCATGTCCTTCCTGTGCTGAGGACTCCAGAACTGAACACAGTACTCCAGGTGAGGTCTTGTGAAAGCAGAGCAGAGAGGCAGAATCACCTTCCTTGACCTGCTGATCACACTCCTTTTGATGCAGCCCAGGATAGAGTAGGTCTTCAGGGCTGCAGGTACTAATTGCCAGCTTCTACTGAGTTTCTCGTCTACCAGCACCCCCAAGTCCTTCTCTCCAGCACTACTTTCAATCCATTCTCTGCCCAACCTGTAATTGTGCTTGCAATTGCCCCAGTCCAGGTGAAGGACCTTGCACTTGACCTTTTTGAATTTCATGAGGTTAGCACAGGCCCATCTCTCAAGTCTTTCAAGGTCCCTCGGGATGGTAGCCTTCCCTTCCAGCATGTTGAACACATCACACAGTTTGGTTCCATCAGCAAACTTTTTGAGGGTTACCTCAATCCAACTGTCCATGTTTCCAACAAAGACGTTAAACAACACTGGTCCCAATACCAAGCCCTGAGGAGCACCACTCATCACCAGTCTCCACCTGGACATTAAGCCATCGACCACAACTGTTTGAGTGTGACAATCCTTCCAGTTCCTTATCCACCAAGTGATCCAACTGTCAAATCCTTATATCTCCAGTTTGGAGACAAGAATGACAAAAATGCACAGCTTACATTTTTTTGAGTATGTCTCTCTTGTCTGTCATTCCCTCAAATAAGAGTGGAAATTTGCACTTACTAGCTATGAAAAGAGAACCAAAAAGCTTTGTTAAGTGTAGACTTGTTGTGGTAGAGAAGCCAGTAGTGAAGTAACTTTGAATGTGCTGGTGGGAAGTAAGGGAGTAGGTCTGAGGTTTGAGTGACTTTGGGACAGAAGCCGTTGGAAGATTGTGGGCTACACATGCCACGCTGAGTATTTCAGATACAGAGACTGAAGATTATCTTCCACCCTTGCACCACCCCAACTGTCTACTCTGCTGATGGAAATGTGATCCTCCCAGGAAGAAGTTTTCCTAACCTCATGGCACACATATTTTGACAAATATTGACCAGTCTGGTCTGAAAATATTTTTTCCATTTGTTCTTAATGGTACAAAGCTCAGGTTTGTGTTTATCTTCATTTCTGTATACCCACATTTATACAACAGGAATAATAGTAGACCACTGTGCAGGGTAGTACTTATAACTAATATTTTTAAAGTTTATTAATATTTTTAGGTGCTTACTTATTCCTTGTTGCCCTCCAGGGTAAACAGTGCACCTCTGGCAGAAACACAACACTTACGATTCTAGTTTTGAACATAGAAAATATAATTGTAGAAATTTTTTTTCCGCTTTAGAGTGGAAGCACAGGACAAGAAATGGGGCAGATTGATGGGAAGCACTGGGAGCTACCTATCAAGAGGCATAGTTTGTTTTTTAATACTTTTATGATACTCTACATGTAGGTGTTGTATATTTTCTTTTTTTTTGCATGACCTTTTCTCAGTGATTCCAAACACTGGGGAAATACCAACTGGTGTTTATGTTGCATAGATTATTATGACGAACACCACCATGATTTCTTCTCCCTACTCTGTCAGACTAGCAAGCTCAATCACTTACCTAAAGATCATGTCTAACTCCAATTATCATTACTTATTAAATCAAATTTGACATAGAAAAATAATTAAATGTTTAAATCAAGGCATTCTACTTTGTCGCACACTTGGGTCTGCTGGTAAGTCTATGGAACAGTTGTTAATATTGAAAATGAGATGAAAGACGTTCCAAATTTATCTCCCTACCATTGCCATTCAGCATAATAATGGATGTTTGACAGTAACACATTGTTGAGCCAGTAAGAATCATTTCTGAAATGAAATGAACACACACCTTCAAAGTAGTCTCATAGAGATCTGGAATCATTCAGGGTGGAATAGATAAATGTTCACTCACCTGGGAGCTGTATTTTGCCTGCCTTATGGCTTAAATAAAACTGAACACTTTTCAAATGAATATAAAAATCATACTTAAAGGACTTCAAATGGAAAGTATATATGCATTTTCCAGCATCCATATATAAATTAATATGTACCATCTGTGTTACATCTGGTGATATTAAAGTGTTGTCTCATGAGCAGAATAGATGTGAGAACCATGAAGCAAAGCTGAGCAGTTCTGGCTCTTAAACTGCAAGAGAGACAAGATTCATATATAGCCCCGAAAGTACACTGCCCTTGTCCTTACACTGCTGCTGCTTTTAAAACTCTGTTTCCCTTCTTTTCTCCCCTATTCTTGCTTATATGTTCTCATGTTTTTTTCCTAAGAACTACTTGCAACATCTCCATGATCAGGTTATCATTTTCTCTGGGTCCTGGGTTCAGCTTTTGCAGTAGGCCTTCAGTCAGGGCACTGGTCACACTGCAAGTGAAACCCACTGGTCTCCCACTTTCTCTGGTGCTCCCACATGAGCCTCATCCTATTTTCACCATTCTTTAAAAATTCTGCTGGGAATAGCATATACCTTTGGTTGCTTCATTTGCCTGCAGTCTCTCAGTAAATCTTTCTAGTGGCTTGCCTTTCTGCATTCCATCCCTTGCCATTATTTTAAAGGCTGTTACACATCTGGACTTTTCTTCACTCTTACCTTCCTCTCATTCCTTGAATTACCTGTCTCTCCCAAACTGTATGTATAGGTGCTTCATTTCTTTCCCTGGTCAGTATGGAACCCTAATCATATGGTCTTCTAGGGATCCTAATGAACATGATTTTGGCATTTACGGTTTCCTCTTAAAGCACCCTCAGAGAACAACTCCTCAGAGCTAGTAAGAGCTGATCGTTGACATGTAATTTTGGATTCCCATACTGATGCTGTCATTGTCAGAGGATTTTCTTTTCATTACTCGCTTTCCTTCCCACCACCGGCAAGGGATCAATGTTAGTATTTTTCATTTTCCTCTAAATTTGGAAGCTGTGTCCTGTTGAGGTGTTTTTGACCATGCAAGACAAATTGCAATAATTGACTCCACTGGCACAATTAGAATTAACAAAAGGAATGTGTTGCACATGAAAGATAATGTCTATCGAGGCCATTGCTTCCTATCCTTTATTTTTTTCAAAATGGCATATTTTCACTTCATAAACTAATGTCTGAAATAAGTGTCCTCTTTGCAAGTGTGTGCAGGCTGATAACTTCTGCACATCTAACAACATCTCACCGAAGTTGTCTGGCGCCTCATCATGCCAAGACATCACCAGGTACTTTACAAAAATCTGTACTATGTATTCAACACATAGTCTCTAGTTCCAAACTAATGGCTGAAGATAAAGAAAGACAGAAGATAAAACAAACCAAATCTTCACTGGTGATTTTAATTGTGATCTACATATGACCTAGGATAAGATTAGGAGACAAGCACTGTCTATGGCATAGAAAGTGCAAGACAGAAACATAGAAACATGAAAGGTCTTGCTCTGGACCTCAGATTCTGAGGGCTGGTGGGGTGTACCACCTCTCAGAAGTCATTTCTACAGTTGAAAGTGGAAAATTATCATTCTTAGAAGTAACTAAATGTTCTTTTCAGGCAGAGTCAAGTGAAGCGTTAATTTGATAACATGGATGGTTTTGTAAAGCAAGGGAATAGATTGAATAGCCTTTCCTGCTCTTTTAGTCCTATTTTCTTTTCTTGTGAGCTATACATACTATGAGTATGGTCTTTTGGCCTGTGCTGAAGAAAAAAATACCCAGTTCAGGAACACTCACATTTCAAAGAAAGTGCCTCTAAGATTTTATGCATAAGTCAAACTTCAACCACCCTTTATTGAACACAGTACAGGAGCAGATGCCAGACTTCTGATTTACAGCATGTGAAAATCAAGTACTTCAGGACAAGTCCTCATATAAGCAAGGGAGGCAAGCATACCGGTAGTCGTCTGGGTTGATTAGTCACTTTGCATATGTAAACAAAAAGTACATCTGTTCCTCTGCCTTTTCATACAGGGCATGTTCATCTGTAAGATCTGCTCTCACCCACAGATTTGTAGGTTCCACATGTAAAAGTGTCAACATGAGAAAAATGTGCATAGGACTCAACTCTGACTCACCAAACACTAAGTTACACAGAGCCTGGCATGTGTTTCTTTCTTAGCAATGCATGAAGCACCATGTCAGACCTTATGCTTTCCCAAGATGTTGATGTTTGGCAGATCCTGTTTGCTCAGGACCTTCCTCAGGTCTTTATTTGGAAAGGGTAACTGTTTGGTTTTAAGAAATTAAGATGTTATGCCTTTTTATTTGATTGACTTTAAAAAATGAACAATAAAATTTTAGTCTTCGAAAGCAGATTTTCAGACTGTCATCAATTACCTTAAATTATGTCAAAAAGCAGATATTTCTGCGAAAGCTTTCTCTGTAAAAGGCATTATACAAACAAGACACAATGACAGCCCAAATGTCTTCCTAACATACCTAAAAGAAGAAATTAGAAGGAAGGAGAGGTTTTCTCCTTATATTAAAGAAACTGAGGGTTTTGGTTAAGCAAAAGGCTCACTGCTATTGTGGACCAAGGACTGCCCCCAATGTTTCTGCTAGGGTCCTCAGCTCAGAGGTTGTCCCTTCTTTTCAGGCAAGGCAGGCTGTCCCAAATTTGGGTTCCTTGCAGCAGGGAGGGATGGAATGGAAGGTGTCTCTTTAACATGGATGAAATATGGTAGAGGTGGAAGGGTAACAGTTTTAAAATTTTTTTATTTTACTTTAAATGAAGTGTTAAAAAATCTGCCAGGCAGAATATTTTTTCAGCTTTCTTTCCTAACCCTAGAGTGGCTGTAAAACCTCAGCAGTTAAAAATGTTTTCTCTGGCTCTGAGTCTAATGCATCCATAAAAATTACATTTTAAATAAAGAAAACATGGTTAGTTCCAACTCCAGAATGACTCTAAGACGTTACATATTTTCTAAAAATGCATTTAATTCTCTATTTATAAAATCTTTCAATACACCGTGACTGAATAATTTGTTGAAAACTCTGTATATATTCTAATCTCCAATTTATCAAGTTTAGACCAGCATTTTTGGATCTGGTAAAAGAAAAGTCTTAGATTGAAAACCTGTAATTTTTTCCCCTCAAGACCACATTTAGTTCATCACCTCTTTGGGGTTGTCCATGCCTGGATTTTGTGTTCTGTGAGTGGCAGAGCTCTCTTTGTTTTTAAGTCAAGTTCAGATATTTCTCAGTCAACCTGAGATTTTGAGATCTCAGTACTAAGAGAAATGTCACCAAACACTTCTGCCTCTTTGACTTGAAGCTGTGATTGCTCCTCTCTCAGCAGAACAGCCTCATGAGATGTATGGGTTCTTCAGAAAGAAATGATACTGTGAAATGGGCTGTGAGATTTCCACCCACTCTTCCAAGCTCCAGCATGAGATCCCTCTTTATTCTTGAGCAAGTCACTCAGCACTTTTGTTTTGATTTCTTTCTTTGCAGAATGGGAAATCTCATTTTTACCTGCCTTAAGGCATTTTGTGCAGAGAGATCAATTCATGTGATTTCAGCAGACAGCATTTTGCAAATGCCTGTTTTAATGGAGCAGTTCTGGAAATGGTGACAGGGTAGGAGTGGATGCTTAGACTGCCAATGAGGACAGGCTGCAGCTTCCAGGGTTCAAAACCTTCAGAGCAGCATGCGGAAGATGTGCCCTCTCTCACTGATTGTTCCTGAGCTCTACTGTGTCCCACTGGTGGCAGAGTACAAAGATGAAGGTAGGGGTGATAGGGTAAAAGCCCTCTCCAAGGATGAATGTAACTGTATGAAGCTGTTCTCTGCTTTCCTCTCTGATCTTAACTGTTCTAAGAAGTCCCAACAACCTGTGTGCCACTAAGCCTTCTTCCTTAAGAGTCTACACGCAGTCTGGCTTATTTTCCCCTTGTTCCCTCACCTTGTGCTTGCCAAGATGCTCCACTGTAAAATTCTCCTGTAACCCACAATAGGCAGCTTGAGTCTTGACAATTATTCAGAATTAAGGATGACCAAATAACTGTCATCCCACACTCCTTTCTTTCTTTCCTTGGATCAAATACATGCTTTAGTATGTATCAAGTTCTTATGGGACTCTGAAACATAAATGTGGGGATGGAGAAATGTAAAGAACTGGAAAAAAAAAAAAAAGNCCTTAAGAGTCTACACGCAGTCTGGCTTATTTTCCCCTTGTTCCCTCACCTTGTGCTTGCCAAGATGCTCCACTGTAAAATTCTCCTGTAACCCACAATAGGCAGCTTGAGTCTTGACAATTATTCAGAATTAAGGATGACCAAATAACTGTCATCCCACACTCCTTTCTTTCTTTCCTTGGATCAAATACATGCTTTAGTATGTATCAAGTTCTTATGGGACCCTGAAACATAAATGTGGGGAGGGAGAAATGTAAAGAGCTGAAAAAAAAAAGAGTAACTTTGTTTGGATCTATTTATATTCATCCAGTCCCCTCCCACTAATCTTGGCTGGGAGTATTTTACTTCCCTGAAGTGCACCTTCATGGATTTCCAGCTCCAACTACCTCCTCAACCCTTGCTGTTGCATAAGACAATAAGAGCTGCAGGGTAAGAGCTGTTGCCTTACCAGAAGTAACTCCCTCACTAGCTCCCTTGAGCTCAGAGTACAGCAAAACTGCACCCAGTGAGTCTCTACCTCTCCCAGGAGCAAGATACCAGGCATATAGGGCCAGCAATGCCCTGTCTTCAGAGGTAGACTTGCTGCCTGCTGTTCACTGAGCCCAGCCAGTGCCCTGCCTTTCACAGGAGCTCTTCTGAGGACTCCTGGAGATGGTCTGTAATTATCTACAAAATCTCTTAATAAGCCTTTTTAAATATTAAAAAAAAAGCTGCCAGCAAGAGCAAGTGGACTATAGTAATCCATACTTAAATACAGTGAAAGGTCCTCCTCCTTTCTTTTTTATATAAAATTATTTTAATTCAATGCCTAGAATAATCCCCTGTTCTCTTCTAAGATTCATAGTTCTGCATAGTACTAAGTGACATAAACATGGTTATGCAGAATCTGTTTACATCGGAAGTCTAAAGCGATAAAAAGTATTTTCACAAGCCTACTAAAAAAATTGCATGGTCATGTCTAAAGAGCTAAAGAGCATAGACATTAGGTATTGACCTGTTGCCTACGAGATTTCAGCAATCCCCTGCTGCCATGAGGCAGGGGGGCTGTGAAGGGAACACAACTAACAGCAGTACCAAATTTTGCCACTGAGAATTGTCTTCTGTTCCATCAATTTAATTAATTGATTGGGGGGGACATTTGGCTTCCTTGCCTGAGATGGGGGAAGGGGTGGTCTCCCTACAAGACAGGAAAATGTCCTTTACACATTTGTCTGCAAATATTCCTATTGTTATTGCTTCCTGCTGTGGCCCCACCCTTTTACATGGTTGATCCACACTGCTTCGTATTCCCTTCAGAACACCTTTATGCACAATTTCCTCCTGTGTTGCTCACATTTGCACTAAACTGTGGGCTGCAGAGTCAACCAGAGGCTTGTCCTCAGCTTTCATGATCTTTGCTAAGCTCTTTTCTCATCTGAGGAGACCCAACCACAGCACACAGGCAGGACAGGCACTGACCAGGGCAGAATGAGTCTTGCCACTGTCTTCTGCATTACTACACAAAATCAATGTCTCTCTAGCAAACTGGGACCTTATTTTTACTAAATGGCCCATGAAAGCATTTCCGCTATAGGTGTTTTGGTATACTGTAACTAAGTGGATGGAACATAGTGAGCATTTATTTACCCAGGAAAGTCTGGATCAGATGGAACATCTGGTTTTCATTTCATCAAAATCCTCAATTTTACAAAAAGGAAAAAATAGTCCAGCTGGGGTTAATAGAGACTTAAGGAAGGCAGGTGGCTGACATGTGATTGCAAGTGAGTTGAAACAAAACCAAAACATGAGCATCCTCAGAAGTCTCAGTTCAAACCATCTCTGGAGAGCATTTTGGGGTCCAATTTGCAGGCCTGAATAAGTAAAAAGACTGCTTATAAATGGTGAGTGCATAAGAATTATGTTGTGTTTCTCTGAAATGTTTTTGTTTTCTTTCCTTTCATTATAAATCTCATTATCATGTGGGTCAACTTAGCCATTGCACAAGTTTGAAAAAATGCATGAGCTGACATATTTTGCAGTGGGTAACAGTACCACACTCGGCTTTCTAGGAGCCACAGCACAGCTGTACTGGATAGACTGACTGCTTCTTGTTCAGAGGAGCAGGCACAGGATAACCAACTTCACTGTCAGTACTAGGAAAGAGTTTTCAGAGGGAGGAAAAATGCTCAGACTTATGCCTGGCTGAAAGATTTGTTCTGAAAGCAATCACAATGTGTGGCATCAGCTGTTACTGCCTCAAGAAACAGCTAGTGATGAAAAGAGAAACTTTTTCTTAGTCTGTTGGTGCTCACCATTGTTTCCAGCAATGTGGGTCACCTTCCAGTCCCCAGGATCTCAGGAGAACAAAGTAATTTCTAATAAAGTTAGACCTCCTTTGCGGTGTGGGAGGTGTGCCATGAGCAGTACAGCAATCTGTTCTATCTATCACATTTGAACCAGAAAACATTTCTTGAGGAAACGGGAAAATGTTTGGACTGGCTGAGCCTTTTGATTTTCTCAGACACCAGGGGGTGCATGGTAATGGACTTTTGCACATTCTACATTGTCGTCTTATGTCTGGGCACAATGCTTATGTGAGAAATAATATAAAAAGGTGCCCTGTTTGTCTATGTGCATTTTATGAGTTTTGTTGGTTATGTTGGGCTGCTACCCTAGGAGCTATAACTGCCCCACCCTGAGGCTGTGAATCAGGACCAAGTAGTACCAATCCATGAACATCAAACTGGTATTTAAGTTAATATTTTTCAGATCAGCTAAAGATTCTATGAAAGAGTCAAAGAAAGAACTTAGGCCCCTTGATCCTCACTCTCTGCTCTAATAAAGGAGTGGTTAACATTACAGTTTATTATTACTTTCAATTTCAACTCCCATGAGAAACTAGAGGAGCTGCAGTACTAGTCAGAATCCTATTTTATGCCTGTCAGTTAAGCAAATGAAGTCCCAAGCTAGTCTGACTCACCTTTATATATAAAAGAAAATTCTTTCTTCCAACAGACACCTGTGTCTTTCTTAAAATGTGTCTCTATTCTGCAAAGCAACTGTCAAAAAATTGCATCTTTTCACTCACTTGATCTATTCCATATCTGTATTTTTATCCAATCTATTTAGTACTAAAATAAATTTTTACTTTTTTTTCTTTCATCTCTTAGTGTTGACAAAGGTATGAGTGAAAAAGCTGATTTCTATTCTGGCTCCAGTATCACCGAAAGATTTGTTAAATGCTTTCCAATTTCAGGAGCAAATGCTGTCTCTTCAACTACTCCTTTGCAAACTCAGAGGATAATTTATTTGCAAAAGTTTAATTGTGAGCAGAATTTGACGTAATGAAGTTTTAATGGCAAAGCTGTATGAGCCAGAAAATGCACAGCTTGACTTTCAGATCCCAAGCTGATTCTGCAAGTGGAGATGCTTCTAAACTGAGAAAATGTCATTCAAGTCACTCAGGCACAATAAATGTGAATCCCTCACCGCCCGTTTTATAGTCAATAACATGCTCTTATGAACACTAATGCAGGACTAAGATGCTGATGGCTACTTCTGCATAAACGGGATAGTAGTTAACAAGACTCAAGGTTTGTGTAAATCCATCAAGCTCAATACAGAAATGGCCAAATGTGTTTTCTTCAGAGCAGAACAACTTTGGTGCACCAAAAGTTTCTTATCTTTCCACTTTACCAGTAGTTTATCTAAAGAGAAACTTAGAAATCTTATCTTCCCTTGGACTGTCATGGCTGCAGCAACACTTTCACTCTTTTGCTCAAGGACTCATCTGGAAAAGAAAGTTCTAAGAAAGCCTCAGAGGATGATGGCTATAAGAATCCTTGATTTGGTGTGAAAGACAGTGAATTGTGCCAGCCAACTGGGAGTTCAATATTGAGTGGCTGTTCTAGGTGACAATAATACATGTGGTAACGTTCCTAGGGAAAAAATGATAAAGCAAGGAATTTCTTCCATATCAGAGTGCCCAACAACCTTCCCAATTCCTCATTCACTTTACAGGTGTGTTATGAAGCCCATTTTCATAGGAAATATGTATTTAGAGCCTGCTCGCTCATCTTTCCTGCCTTGAGTTCCTCCTCCAACCAGCTGACACTGTCACTGTTTCCAAAGTATTTTGAGTACTTAGTATCTTGAGTCTTGGCCTTTAGGAATACTTCCAGGCAAAACCTAGCTGGTTAAATAACCATCTGAAGAGTGTCAAAGATGGGAGGTGAGGAGGTAAGGCAGAATCTGACAACTGACTCTAATCTATTGGCAGAACATACCTTTATGTGGTTATTTGATGGTCAGAAACATTACATTATTGCCAAGGACTGAGTTAATCCCTGCTATAGCTTAGTAATTATTTGTATGCTGTGAGCTGAATATCAAAAAGCACGTCAGATAGGTGCTTTATAATATTATATTTACACCTAAACAACACATTAAATAAAATAAAGGACAGCTCTGCTGTCTTGCTAAATTATGCCATTTCATTTATTGTCCTTTGATAAATTCATAAATATGTATTCAAAAGTGTCCCATAGTGTCCCATCAGTTGTCTTGCAGTCAGTTGTAACTTGCCCTATTTTTACATAATTAGTTTCCCCTAATATTTTTATTTATTTGACCAAACACACCAGTGTTACTGTAATGCTGACTTGTTTACTTGTTTCAAAATACATGTGTAGTTTCTGGCTCATTTATCAGTCATTTAAACACAGTAGAAGACAGTGTGACCCCTGTGCTTCAGGGTGCTGTGTGAGGTTTTAGCCACTCATCTCTCATTAAATTCAATGATACTCAAGTTAAAAACATGAATAGTTCCTTCTCTTTACTGCTATCTTACCAACAGATAAAAGACAGGCAAGCCTGTGATCATCCTTTTCTTCAAGTGCTCCATGTTAACCTGAAACTCGGTAAATATAGTTTTTATTGTATAACTCTGAGTCTTTTCAAGCATTAGTCAGTGCAGCACAGTGCTCTTTGCTTAGCTTCAAAGTACAGTGAGAGAAAATACACTCACTGCTTGTTCATACTTTCTGCGTGGTTGCCAGAATTGCAGTGGTGGAGGTGATGTGAGGTGGAGCTTTGCTTTCCTGTAGATAGGTGAACACCTGCCTGTAGGTGGGAAGTGGTGAATTAATTCCTTATTTTGCTTTGTTCACATGCATTGTTTTTTATTTACCTATTAACCTGTCTTTATCTTAACCCACCACTTTTCCTCACTTTTACTCTTCCAATTCTCTTCCCTATCCCACTGTGGGGGTAGTGAGGAAACAGCTGTGTGGTGCTCAGTTGCTGGCTGGGGTTAAAACATGACACAATGCCAATATTTTAACAATGTTCTATAATAATAATAAAAAAGTATATCTAAACAAATAGCATATCTCCTTCATATGTTTTTAAATAGAAAGAGATCCCAGAGCAGTAATTACCAGTCTTCACCAGAAAGGAAAAATACACACTCTTTCCACCATCTTTACTGCCCTGTAACCCAAGACCTGTAATTTCTAACCATACATTTACAACCACCCAGGAGAGGAAGGGAGGGCTTCTGTTTTCTCATGTGGTGTTCTACTGAACGAGTGGAGTCAGAAGCTTCGAAGAACAAGTTCCTGCTCAGAGCAGCCTGTTAAGTCTAATAAGAAAAGATGAGCAATGACTTTTCCAGCTGCTGTTGGAAGCAGCTCTGACCCATGTTTCTCCCAGTCTGCTTGCCCAAGACTACTTAGAGAATGAGTTGAGCTTTGTGTGTCATGTATTTGCCTTGTGTACCCATCTCCCAAAGAGGACACTGAAGTGAAGGGCTTTCTGACCTGATCAAAGAGTTTCCATCTTTCTCTCCCCTTTTCAAGAAGTAGTGAAATTTTTCTGGTCATGGATGGATCTAAAATTTGTTCTGTTCATTCTGTGGCACAACTATAAAAGAGTGAATAATATTGTACATGTGGATTAGAGTTGAATTATGCTAGTGTAAAAGTACAGGTGAAGCCACTGGCTTCCTGTGAAGAACAGAGCAGGCCAGCCTTTAACCGTAGAGTCTTATTCCTATTTAAATTGGCTGCTAGAAAGCAAAAAGCCTTTCAGATAATTTAAACACAGAAGGCAAGTTTACATTCATTTCTATAATATAGTCACGTGATGCTATTCCCGGTAATTAAATACTTCATCATTGGAAACCATAATATGAATGGGCTAATTTCAGTTCACATAGATGCTCAAAGGCAATAAATTACAACTCTCTATCACACCCCCATCCTTTTTATGATTACTATTCTACTATGGAACTAATGTGTTTTCTCTCAAGGCAAAGTAAATGTCTTCTGTTACCATAACCTTATAAAAATCTTTCTTAAGCCTAAAAGAAATCAAGTGTTGGTTGTGAAATGGGAATTTCTGGATTCTCTTAGACACAGAATGCTGATGGCAAGCAAGACAGTTGCACATATGAATTATGGTGATGCACACAGACACATTTCATTTGCCGTGTATTCTACTGATGGTAAGAACAGATCATAACTTCCAATATAAAGGAAGAAGTCTTTGTGATAAATGTCATCTTTCTGATGCCTGACTGCTTTTGTACTGTTCTGGAGACACAGGCATGTTACATTGCCTTTTAGACTGGGGAAATCCTGACTATTCTCAAAGCATCCTAACAGATATTGGAAAGACTGAAGTGAACACTGAAGGAAAGCACTCTCTGTTCGGATTTCTTGACGTTTTTGTTCTCCCAGATGCATTTCTGCAAGTCGGAGTCCATTGACCATTATAATCCAGAACACTAGAAACAATCGCCTGTGATTATGCTCTCTTTCACATTCCCTCCGCTCAATGTATCAAGTCATGTTAACAGAACAGAAACCAGGTTGAGGCTTGCTTTTGTCTTAATTTTCTAAAGAACATTTTTAAGTGGATACCACAAGAAGAAGCACTCTAGTCCTCTCTCCTTATATGTTGCTCCTTCCAAATTTTAAAGTTGGCTCCAGTGCAGATTCATTTCCTATACACTGTCATAGCAGTGCGTAACATTTATTCAAATCTATGACTCTTGAACCTCATCTCTTCCTTAAAGTAGCTGCAACGTATCCTCCAGATTGCTAACAGAACTGGAAGCAGATGGTTTGGAAACCATTTGGATCTCAATAAAGGAAGGGGCCTTTATTTCGTTAATACATCATATGTAGATTTTAGTGGTTGGACTGGAGTCATAAGCCATAAAACTAGAACTTGAGGTAATGAAATTCAGTATCTTGCTTGTTCAGAGACTTTGAGCAAGCAATTTACACTGATATGGAAGCTAAGCATTTCTAATACCTCTGAAGAGGCATGTCTAGTTTTTCCTGTTCTTTAGAACAGTAGAACCATCTCACAGTGCTATCACTGGTTAGATACTTTAGAGGTCCAGATGCATCCAGATAATGTAATGTGATCCCAGAAATTCTTTTGTTGAAGCCTCCTTTCTTTTTTGTGAAATTATGTCTGTGTATGGTAAAGGAAATTTTGCATGTACAGAAAAACTGCTTTGTTCCTGTCTACCACCTTTTGAGCAGGACAAAACATAAACTTCTTATAAGAGTAGGAATTCACTGGCTCATTACAGTTGTCTTCTTTTCATGCAATCCAGAGCCATGCACAGGGGCAGAGACAGGTCACACATGATTTGAAGAGCTGTGATTTTTTTTAAGGAGCTGCAAAGAAAGTCTCCTATCTTACCTAAGCACTTGCTGCTACCCTTCCAGTCAGAGCTATTAGCAGTAACACCTATTTGGCTACTTTCTTCAAAACATATTTTTATGATAACCCTCTGCAGGAATCTGTGTTCAAAAAACTCTGAAGACTTTAGGGGTTATTGGTCTTATGTCTGAAAATCATTTGACCAAGTCAGCCTATGACTAATGCCCTTTGCAGAAGGAAAGGGGCAGGCAGGTCCTGCAGCAAATACAAATCAAGTCTTATGACTAACAATCACTAAATAGCTTAAAAACATTCAGGTTTCTAAGATGTTTACAAATTGCAAGAGGAACATTTTGTAGAATAAAACTGAAGTCCTGGAGCTTAATACTTACTCTACTATTTCATTACTACCCCTGTTTTATATTAGCGCACCAAGCAATTTGTATGCATCTACGGACCTTTTAGTAATGTATACCCAAAGCAATTGCCAAATGTTATTCAGTGCTGCTAATACGTAATAGTTCTAATGAATAATGTTTTTGTTAAGAATGTGGCAAACTGCTATTTATTTAGATGAATTCCAACCAACCATAATGCCTGGGTCTTACTTCTGAGGTATGAATGCAATAATTACCAAACACAGTTCTAAAATGCAATTTGTTAGCTTGGAGGAGATTGTGAGATCATGACATATCTATAAATTGCCCCCAAAGCTTTTGGTTGTTTCTTTCCCCTGAGGCTTTGTTTATGTAAGTAGGATCTACATTTACTGAATCCACGAGATAACTGTCTCCACATCCACTTATGCTGCATGCATCAAGATTCAATAGCTGAACATGAGATATCAGGGCAAGCCGTAAGATTTCCTAGAAGATAAAGGAGGGAAGGAATTTTCAAAATTGTCCAACTCTCTTTCATTTTCCATTAGGTTTAAGCTCCAAAGTAACTTATGGTGATTTTGAAAGTGTCCTCAGAATATGTCTCACAACTAGCAGCTCATTTAAGCTAGCAAGAAGTAGTACTACAAGTAAAAGCTGTATGTTAGAAGTGAAAGATGTGCAGTTGGACAATGGGCTTAGTGAGAGAGTTACGTGAAGCTGTTGGAAATGGAACAGAACTGCAAGCAGCAGGCTGAGCCCTGTGGGGATGGCAGGAAAAGAAGAACAATGTTGAGTGGTATCACTCAGAGTCAAACCAAATACAAAATCAAGCAATTGTGTACTTATTAATTTTAAATAAGTATATTCAAGGTCGATAACTTACTGTGGCACAGTGGACTGAAAATTATTTAGAATGTTATAAAATAAAAATTAAATAATTTTATTGGACATGAAACTAGAACTGCAATTGACAAATGAGATCTAGAACAAAGTAGCTGCAAACAAAAAAGATAACTGAAACTAATTCATTACTGCGGAACTAACATTACATCAACATAAAAATATTTTGGAGACTGGCCTGAAAAGCTTTAAATCATGTGATTTTAAATTTAAATCTAGCCATGTCAATCTACATAACTTGTATAATGTTGTAAGTATTTCCCATCACTTAGGACAGTTCAGGACATACACTTTGTCCTGTCTCTGTTCAGTTTCTGTAGACCTTGCAGAGTTGCAGGCATGTTTTATGCTGGGAGAGAGTTGCAAGCATTATAACTTATGCACAGATAAGTGCAGAAATTTGCAGCCTCGTAGCTGAGAGACAGATGATACTGCAGGTGTATTAGTACAAATATAAGTGCCACACTATTTTTATCGTGACTCATCTGGGAATTTGAAGAAGAAGCAGTCTTCCCTTCTGCATCTGAGAAAGGCCCAGAGAAAACCTCTGGGGAATACAAGCAGCTGGGCTGGAGAAACATTTTGGTTTTGTGCAACTCATAACTTCTAGCATTTGGAAAGTACAGTAAACATTAAGGCAAGGGAGAAAAAAAGACCTAAGCATGTAACTACTTAATAAAGGAAGAGTGTTAGAACAGATTGTGGCACTTCTGTGAGAATTGTGTATAGCCCTGTTTTTTCCCATTTTTACTTTACACTCTTTTAATACTAGAAGAAAGTGATAATTCTTGGAGGATCTTGTAGCATACATGACCACAAGAAGGCAATTAATGGTTGAGGACAGCAAACTATTTTGCGGCAATACAGAAGGTAACATCTCTGTAGTTGTGACACCGACTATGCCAAAGCCAGTGTTCCTGGCTTGGGGCCCACAGGGAGAATTTGAGTTTAAAAAAGAAAAGAAATAGGTTATTTCTGTATGTCTGTGTGTTTTATCCCAGATCCTTCTTGTGATTTGACATCACTCTCCCACAACCCGTTCCATCAGCACAGGTGAGGGGAAGGGGACAGACAGATAAGGATGAGAGTCTAATAGGAAGAAGGTGGAAACCTTTAAAACTTGTTGTTCTCAAAAATGCTATGTTAAATGGCACTAGAAGTGACCTGATCTGGGAACAGGAGAACTCTGTGGCACCCTCAGAAAAGCACAGCCATTTGGGCTTACCTTGGAAAGTCTGTGGCTTGACAGATCCTTGTTGCACAATTGTGAACTTTTGTGGCAATCCAGAGAGTTGGAGAGCGCTGTCCTGATGAGATGAATAACAGTCTCAGGGTGTCCAGCCTCCAAATGGGAGCTCAGCCATACACAGCTCTGGTCGTGTGGTGAACTGATTCAGAGCAGGAAAAAAGACTTAATTTTGTCAAAAAAGGTCAACATTCAGGACACCTTTTTTGCTGTTATTTTAAAATGGAAACCTGATTTTAAGAAATTAAAAGAAAAAATGAGTAAGACATCTTTGATAAACATTTTCTCCCCCTGTTAGGCTGCAGGCTCCCTTACAGCCTGTTCTGTACCACCATCCCATCCAGGAGCAGGGCAGGACAGGTGATAGCTGGGGCAGCGCCATCCTGGGGTATCAGGCCCCTCCCTTGGAACAGCAATAGGCCAAGGTTGGTACAGGAGGACAGGCTATCTGGGAGCTTCTGTCCATGCCACCAAAGGCAAGGACCATGTCACCGAAGACAAAAGCACCTTAGGTTGCCTCGTCTCTGAGCCAGACCTGATTTGACAAACAGGGCCCACAGAGGTGGATACTCCCAGAGTCTTCACATCCCCCTGACAAGACTGGTAAGGATTACTGGTAATGCATTTCTTTTGCGAAAACAAGAGGAAGGAAAAGCACTTTTGATGCCACATCACCTAGTGGTAACTTTCCAATTGTGTGCAATTTTTTCTGCTTTGATCCCTTCCATCTCAAAGGAAGACTGGAGGGCTGTAATCAATAGGGAAGAAAACAAGGAAAAAAAATTGAGATTAATTAATTTCCAAAATTATACTGCCATGAGCGCTGGGACTGTTGGTATACTGCATCTCCCAGTGGAGCTCATTAACTTATTGCAGTACCTCCTGCTACTTTCAAGAAAATGATGGGATGTGTGTCATTCCTTTACCCCGGGAAGATAAATTGGTAATGCTTTAGACATTTCTGAACTTACTCAGGGCCCGACGAATTTAGGGTGAAAATGTTGTCCAGGGAACACTGAGAATGTCTGTCTTGCCCGTGAAGGTGTGACATTCCTCTCTGCACACCCATTGCACAGGTTTAGCACTGTAACAAAGCAGCCACAGGGTTTTCACTCTGGGAGATCCCATTCAGTGCCTTCAGCATCCTCCATAGCCAAGCACTCCCAGGGTTAATTTAGCAGGCATCCTTCAAATTAGATATCGAGTACAGTTTTAATTTTCATGGAGCTCTTCTTTCTTGTTCTTTTACAGATACTACCAATCTCAATTATATGGCATTCCTCACACCAGCCATTTAATCCCCAAGCTCCTTCCTTCGATTGAGCACTGAAGATGATGAGGTCTGGATATTGCAGATGATTCATCAGTCATAGAATCATAGAATCATAGAATCACCAGGTTGGAAGAGACCCACCAGATCATTGAGTCCAACCATTCCCACCAAAATTTTAGTCCAATTGTTAGTCCATGGCATGTTTCTCACGGATCCCATCTGCCAGTCCTACCTTTGTCGAGCACTTGGTGTTTCCATTAACCTGACCTTCAGAAACTTGCCCTGAGAGTCCAGAAATCAAAGTTAGTGAGCCTCATAGGAAAATAAGGTTCCATGTGGCTTGCTAATATCACAGAAATTTAGGATCCAGCTCTCTAAACTTGCTTCTCATTAAACTAATGATGAAATAATTTATTTGCCTCTAACACACTGAATCAGATTCCTGAAGTCTTTAACAAAGACCCACCAGCTAACAGTTCCCTTCTTTACTACAGTATCACAACTGTACATCAAATGATCTGATCCTTTTTATCAAATGAGATGGATCTGACGTTGTATGTTCGTCATGTAAGTAATTGGCTTCAAAGTTCTCACATGTAGCAGCAAAATAGTCTTGAATGTAATCTTAATATAGTATTTTTTTAATTGTTATGGATAACATTTGAAACATGTTTTTAATTTTGAAAACTGTAGCAAAATTTTAAAATGTCTCATCCAACTGTTTTAAGTTGTTAAAGAAATGCTTGTAAAATCTGACTTCTTCAGTCATATGCACCCTATTATTATGTTCCACAGGCAAATTAACTATGAAGGACGAATCATACACTGCCTTTCATTTTAAGTGAGTAATTTCCAAGAGTGGGAAGTGTAGTAAGTACATTTCTTTCTGAGGGGAGTGTTTTATGTAGTCGTGTTTTTTATCTACTCCATATTTATGTTTTGTTGGTAACATTGACTCTGTAAGGAGTTCAGAAGAGTCAGAACCTGAAATCTCAAAGTCAGGTTTTACAATCTTCACCTAGTTGCATGTTCTTTCCTCAGTTATGTCTAGTAACATAAGAAATCTGAATTGATGAGGTACTGGAACAAAAGCCATCTTATGAGTGAGTAAGATGCAGCCCCAGAGGATTCAGGGTTTCTTGATATCATCTACATCAACAAGAGTTTAAGACACACAGTGTAAGGCTAGTCTGGACTAATAAACTGATGAAGAACCCTGTGTGGGTCCAGCTCCAGTGTGAACAAGGCAGGTAAAGAGTTGAGCAGCTGTAACAGCAGCAAGAAGAAGTTGCAACAAGGCTGCAGGCAGGACTGAATGTCCCCTCTGCAGAGATGTCTGCAGCACACTGTGCACAGTATGTGTGACTGAGAAGTCAGAGGGAATGAGTTCAGGAAACACCACTTCACCTGCCAGCATCATGGTGGGCCTGCAGGGTGGAGGATGTAAACTGTCCTACACGCCAGGTGTGAGTCCACACTTGCATCATCTTTGAAACAGTATTGGACTCTCCATGCTATGGAAAAGTTGTATGCAGCAAGGAATATGCAGTGACAGCAGTTGGCAGCCACTTAAGCCCAGGCAACTATTTCATCAGTAGTCTAAGTCATGCAAACTGATCACGTTTTTTGCTAATTTTGCTTATACTTGTATATACTAAAGGGTTTTCAGCCAAGAGTAACTCCCTTGTTCAAATCCAACTCATTTGCAGCAGAAGTGATCCTCTACCCTGCTACATCTGTGTGCACCCTTGCAAATACAGAGAATGGATGGCAGCAGCAGTGGGAGCAATGCCAATCTTGCCTTGCCAACGTGGATGTATACTCTAAAATACCCAGAGCTACTGTACATGAGGAACTGTGGTGAAAAGGACAAGCAGATGTGATTTACTTAATTGATGGCCTAATTAAGATCTAAAGAAGAGGTGGATGATTTAGTGCTGTTGGAAAACAAGTTATTGAAAGGATTGAAAATCAACATAAAAGGTCTCAGTGGTGTTTAATAAACAGAATTCACTAAAAAATGTTTTTAAATGTTCCAGTCCTCATTTTCTACAACAGCTCTGACAGCCTATGATCACCATGTTCAGAATGGAGCCAAGAGAGCACAGCTGGGGTGAGTGGGGGTTGCCGCTGAGATTTCTTGTTCTTATCTGTTTGATGTGATGCCTGCTTCTTAGACTTTGGCATTAGTCAGCAGACAGAGTGCAACGTCTCTCACTTCAGTGAAACACCCACACTCATTATAACATGTTTTGTTCAACAATTTCCACTCAGTTGCATTTTTAAATGCTTCCAAACAAGTCATTCTGTGCTGGATGTGGTTTAAAGAGTAGGGAATTGCTATGCACAGCCTTGAGGTGATTCCTGTGGAGTTCACCTCCTCCTATTTGCACATTTGGCACTTTTCCATTTCTTTCTGTTCCACACACAAAACTAAACCACTGGATCTCACAAGGTGTCATCAAACTCTAACCACCAATCGTAAGTAGATGCTACACCATGAAGGAAGCCAGGTGGTGGTACCCACCTCTGGGCAAACCTTGCTGTTAGAGGTTGGAGGTTGGAAAGTGGTTCAAAGAAGACTTCTGCTTGGATGTTCAGGAAGTCAGTCATTTGTTTGGGGTTTTTTTGAAAAAAAGGATGGTCCTGAGACAAGTGTGGAAGGCAACATTTTTAGGTGGCAAGGAAGTCTCTTGCATAGTCTGAGTCACTCAGCTGTTTGCCCACAGGAAAGGAAATTGTTTAGTCCAGGGAAGCACTGCTGATGGGATACCTTTGAGGTCAGCTTTGGTATCAAAACCAGGCAAAGGCAGTGACTGTGAGTGGGAGCAAACTTGGCTTCCTGTGTAAAATGATCCTACTTGCGAGTTACCTCTCTTTTTGTATCTGAATAGCTCATCAAGTTATGACACAGTCATATCATGCGTGTTGTACAGGGCTGTAGGGAGATGGGATCCCCCACCTGTGGGATACTGCACAGCTAAGATCAGCAGAGACTAGTCATCCCCTATCCCTTGGAAAGAATCAAGATTCCTGCATTAGCATCTGCAGGTGTTTTGAAATCCCAACTACCCACACAAACCCAAAGGTTTTTGACCCTTTTGGATTGATTCAACCAAATTTGACACAGATGCAGAGGTTACAAAGGTAACTAACATCTTTAAAGAATATGAGCAGTTAAGGAGAGAGACACCTTAGAAAACACTCACATGAAAGCAACCATTGGATCTACTCTGGATAAGGACTTCATGATTCTCTCACTACAAGGGGAAAAGGGTAAAACCCTCAACAAACAAGACAAAATTTTCCCCAAAATACCAATTAAAATAGCACTTTCTTAGACACCAAAGTCAACCTCAAGACACAATTTAGCAGAAACTCTTACACTGGTAGTTCAGATGTTCACAGATTTGTTGTCCATGGGAAGCCTTCTCCTTTGAACCTGCTTCCTATACTTGGTCAAAAAAAAAAAAAAAGGTTTTAATGATCTTCCCAGTGCAGTACTTGCCTTTAAACACTCGCAGGTTGTTGCAGGGAAGGCCTTGAAAGAATGAATGAAAGATATTTTTTTGCTGATGGTTGAAATTAGTTGGTTTAAATTGATTTTATTTTAGATTTATAACAAAGAAACCTGGAGGACTAGATGTATGTTCTTGTACATTTGTATTAGAAAATGAAATATAATAAATCTAAGAATAAGCATTATTCAGCCCCTGTTTTATGATCCCGTTGAGATTTAGCTCATAAAATAAATTAACACAGTATCCCTGAGTGATGGACTTTATTCAGAGTTAGCTGAAAGTTATGCAAAATCATAATGAGTCCTGCTAGCTTAAGCAAGAAGGACATTAGTCTCCAGCCGCTCATTTTCTGCCCCTCTCTTCTGCATTCTGTTTATTTCAGGAAGCCTGTGAAGTTGTGATGTTCAGGAATGTAGTCTGTATACTTCTGAGTGGAGAGAAATATGAGAAACTTTGATGTGGCTCCACTATGTGTTCTGAAGTGAACCAAGGTGATTGCTGTGTTCTCTTTGCTAATTGCTCTCAGTTTAGAACTGATCTCATTCAGTACAATAAAAATGACTTTTTTCAGCTGTTCAGGCAGATTAAAAAAGGAATCAGGTTTGGGATTTTTTTAAGACACGACTTACTAAATCAATGTAGGAGAAAAACGATATTGGAAAAGAATATTGGAGAAAAAGGAGCTGGGAAAAAATATTTTTGAAGTTTTCGGTTATAAGTGGAGTCATGAAGGGGCTTGGCACCTATCTCTCTTCCTCTAGACTTCTTCTCCTCATTTGCTGCTTTATCTTGGAGTTGCCTGAGGCACACAGTTTACTAAGTGTCGTAACCTGGGAATTGCTGACATGTCATCAGTGCCAAACAAGTTTTCTGTCTCTGAAATTCTGGCAGAACTCCCCAGGGAGGCAGCAATCAAGCACCTGTGGCCTCCATGGGTCAGTGCCAGTGCTCCAGCTGAACAAAAGGAGATAGGACCCTCCAATTTCTACCACTTAAAACCCCATGAAAACTTTTTGCCAGTCATTGCTCTTAGCTAGACTATGACTTAGATTTAGGGCTTTCTATCCAACCTCTCTCTTATGTTGCTCCACCACCAGAACAATATGTAAATGACACAGAAAGCACTAGGTATATGGCTTCAGACACTCCCTTACAGATTAACACCTCACATCTGCTATTATCTGACCCTGAAGAGAAATACTTGGCACAGTTGGGCACAGAATCCTGCTGAGATCTACTAGTGAAGCCATAACATGCCAAAAAAACACCCCCATAAAATCTGTCCCTTTAAAGCAGAACATCTTTCCACAAATCCCTAAGATTACCAAACCCAGAAACCATTGGATCTGAAAGTCCTCAGAGTATCCATCTGCCCAAGTCTGGAGAGATTTTGAATGTTGCAACTCAGTATTGACTGAAGCTGTGACTGTCTGGACTACAGAGGATTGAGATTAAAGAGGATTAAAGGGAACAGCTCTATATAAAAAAGGTAACATTTAAAAAACACCTTATTTCTGCTGGAAGCCAAGTACATTTCCTCCATATTCATCTCCGGTAAGAAATACCCTGAAACTTTTTCCCCTGAAATGCTAAGTATTCTGCTGTAAAAGAAAGCCCAATTCACTTTGAAGTGGTAAGTATGCTTAAATTTGCTGCAGGCTTCGGTGTCCCTGTGGGTCCTAGGGCCTGCAAATTATTTTTATTCATTTAAAATGAAATAGAAATTAGATAAAAACCTCAATACAACTAAAAAGAAAACACCAGAGAGCTTTGCAACCCCCCCTCCCTCCCAATTCTCTCTATAGCATCCTGTCTTCTATCTAATAGAATCTCCCCCATCCTTTGTTCTGAAGAGAGTTCTTCTCTTATTCAGAGCAAAGTACAATTTGACACATGGTCTGGAAAAAGCAAAAGTTATTACTGCCATAAGTCCACTGTCTGTTGTGAATTAGGACTGTTGTGCTTGTTTGCATATTCTGCCAGCAGTGTATACAGAGAAAAGCTCTGGTGAAAGTGCTTGCTGTCACAGAGCAACTTACTACTGCATCCAAAGTTACGACTGGAAGAAGGATACCATGTTTTGACCAGCACATGGGTACTTAGCTGGTACCCAATGCAGATATCAATGCTGCTGCATCTCTGCTACTTCATGTCTTTGCCTGGCCAAGGCTGTTGAATATGTGCTTGTCCACATTGCTGTCAGACACTCAGTCACTCTGCAAGCGTATGACAAGCTGGCCCAGTGGGAGCACAGATATAATGCTTGAAGGCAGTTTTCACTGCAGTTTGTAGAAACTGACTAACTCAAGGAACAAATGCATCACCCAGTGAACATGTATGAACAGATAAAATACCACAACTCTATCCTCTAACCTGTAGGTGCCTTTGCCTAATCGAAATAAATATTCCCCAAAACAGCAGAAATTTTTCTAAGAACTGCTTGCCACCACATATTTGGTTTAGGTACCCATCCTACAGGTCCTCCTTAATCTCTATACATTTGCCCCATTTTTCAAGTGCACTAGTTCCTATGGCAAGGAGGACCCTGTTGGCATTGGAGAGCAAAATGGCTTTCATAATTCCTCCTTGAAGTCCATTTATAAAATGGAAAGTAATTTATACTATGGTTTGTTAAATAAAGAAGGTGTTTATGGGCCAGGTTCAGATCTGCTGATGTGGGTGGGAATTTTGCTGTTGCCTTCAGTTGCATCCAGTATGGACCTTATGCTGCACAACATATGTCTTGCTAACCACCACGCAATCCCTCACCCCAAATTGCTAGCTCCTCTTTTTTGGAAGGAGAACTAGTGAGACTGAGTCATCCAAAGTACCCTCATTGTTTATAATGAAGATTAAAAGCATAATTATTTTTAGGAGCTCTTCAGCGATAGGAAATTTTAGACTTCAGAGACAGAAGCCAGATAATCTAGTCCTTGACTTAAGAAAAAAGATTTCTACAGGTACTGCACTGTCTTCTGTTTCATGTCACTGCACCTGACTCTCACTAACTCCTGGCTGCCATTTTAAAGAATAGCATGAGTATTATTTCAAAAGTGTAGAAGATGAAGTGTGATTCAGTTCAAGATCTCAGTGGGCTGCAGGGATGAAATTGGCAATTGTGAAAAGTCTTCCTACACGTTTTCCATTTATTTCATATGTCAAAAGGAATGAAAATAGAAGAGTCCCTTTTACTGAAGCTATGAGAAGAGGAGGATAGAAATCAGAGAGGTGAGTACAGTGTGCCAGAATGGTTCTATTTTACCAAGATGTTCCAGAAAATCTAGTCTCCCACACACAATAACTCTTAAGATCTGTGCCACTCAAGTTTACAGCATGAAAAAAATCTATTACACTAATACAATGCCTTCATTATTTATCATGTGCAAGCAGTATGATCTGGATAGAGAAGAAATTCAGAAAGAACAATACTCCAGACCAAGAAGGCCCAAGAAAGCTAAAAGTGCAATCAACAGCCAACAGTAAGTAAATAAAGAGCATTTTGGCTTGTGTGAGCTGGTAGATTGATACTACTGGAGTTCTAGACAAGGTACTTTGGAAGGAGATATGGAAAGAGTGAGGGAGTTCCCTCAGGTACTGCAATGAGGAAAGAATTCCATGTGTAAAAGGAAGTATTAAGATGACTGCATGAAAAGGACTTTATTCTACAATGCCCTCAGAGACTCCTGAAAAATACTGCCTGAAGCACACCAACCTCTTAAAGCCTCTATAAGCTAGTTTCCAGCACCCCACTGGGCCATCTAACATGGGGCAACCCTAGGTATGAAGGCAACCAAGTACCTTGTAGAGGGCTCAAATTAAATCTCAAGAAGTGGCATGTGTTTGTCAAGACCCAGTTTCGTGGTAGCAAAGGGTGCTATATTTTAGAAATTCGGTGCTAAATAGGGAAGGCTACAAGAAGTTTTAATGTCTTACATTAACTTTCTTTTGAACTCTATTCAGCTCTGCCTGACTTTTTATGCAATATGGGACATATTGATATGTGTCAGTTCTGTCTGGAGGGATGTACCAAAAATATATCAATCTTGGTACATTATGAGACCGAATTGAATATTAAATTGTTATTCTACACAGGCAACACATTGCCTAGGTTGACTCACACATACAAAAGGAAATGTCTGACTTAATTTCTGTGCTTTTTATGTCATTTCTGTCATTTGAAAAAAAATCTGGTCTACTTTCACATCTGAAGCTTGTTTCCTGTGAAAGAGAAACAGTGACATCCTGTGGTTCAGCTGTAGGAAAAGCATATATTTTATCATTATCCTTTCAAAGACACAATTTCTCTTTTTCTATAGAACTTAACAAGAACAATGCAAGTATGAAAAAAATATTGATTATATAGCTCCAAACTACACTTTACAAATGCAATCAGCTTTCTGAATACTTAGGTTTACAAGTGTCAGGAAATTGAAGACATTTAATGAATGTGATACTTTATTTTTAGTTTCATGATAATAAAAGAAGACTAGGGCTAGTTTAAAATAGATAATAATAATAGACAGCAATTTAGATAATAATACTTTTAAAATATTTGTAACAAGTGGTTTTTGAAAAACAAAGTCACATCAGACCTACAATCTAGCCCTTTCTTTCATAAATGCCTGTAGAACTTGCTACCTTTGGAAATGCCTTGAATACCTTTGTTACCAGAATATATTTAAAGGAATAGATCTTAATCAGAATATGATGGCACATCTGCAGAGTAAGCTGAGAGCACTAACACACATATTAATTCTGTGAGGAATGATCATATTGACTAAGAAAAAAAAGGAAATTATTCTGGTCTATTGATTTTAAAGGCAGCTTCTTCACAAGACTGTTTAAATTACATAACTTCAGTCATTACAGAACTTCTGATGATCCTGTACTGACAGAAATAGTACCTTTAGAGAGATCTGTATCATCTTAAAATAATGTGCCAAAAATCATGCCAACAGAACTCCATGAAGACCTTGCAATAGTATCAAAATCACATTTCTACAGAAGAAAAGAACTGAAGAATTTCTTGCCCTTGGCATAAACATAATGTCATATACTGATATTGTCATCCTTAAGAACTTGTCTTGAAATTCTGTTTTCTTTTCAGATATTTAAATCAGAAACATTATTTCTGCAGTTTTCCTCATACCAGAGTAACACTCTGGATTTTTTTCCCAATGCATGTTTTGTTCTTTTTGTATTTCTCAGTTATGAGGTTGTCCCTTAAATTTAATTTGCTTTTTTAAAGATTCCTGGAGAAATATAGTCATGAGAACTGTTAATTCACAGTTCTCTATTCTCCACTACAGCTCTTGATGGTAGTGGCAACACAAAGAGCAAGTGTTCTCCTGTTCTCTGACTTCCCAAATACAAATGGCCGAGTGGATGGTTGACGATGATGAAGAGTGAAGTTGGAAAAGAAAACAAACCTGTTCAGACAGAAAGGTTGAAATGTGTTTCTTGACCATAAGTGATTTCTCCAGGGCTTCAGTTGCATGACTTTTTTCCCCTTCAATGCAAACAGACTCCAAAGACAAAAGCATGTTAATAGAAAAGGGGGCATCTCTACTCCATGTCAATGTACAGGATGCAGACGTCCCTGATGGAAGGTGTGAATGCCAAGGCATAAGCAGTAAAGAAAGCATTGTTGCCAGGGGATTATTTGTAACCTTTCTTATTGTTCAAATGGTACAGAATTGGATAAGCACTTTTTGTAAATATAAAGCCAAATAACTAAGGAAAATCTCCCACAGAATGTGGAAAGCGTTCACTGAGATTGCTAATTTCAGAGACAAAAGAATATACCATCTAACATTTGCATGTATTTCATTATGTTTGACTGGCATATGGTGATCCATAAGCTTGCTGTTAATATAGTGGCTGTATTTTTTAATTAAATTGGAGGTCTTAAAGAAAGGCACCTATTCTCCTAAGTAAGGTATAATCTCTTCAATTTTGAATATTGTCTGATCTCACACCATCACTGCAGTAGTCCTAAAATTGCTTCAGACTCTAGAAGTTGCTTCAGAATAATTTTAAAATATAGGCTTGTAAAATTGTAGTAAAGGACAATGCAAAACTATAACCAGGGATTTCCCTAAAGAAAAATGACAAGAAAGAACAGCATAGGCTATAATTCAAATTGTCAATTAGATTTAACTCAGAGGAGTTTGGAAATTAAGTTTTTAATTTCTATATCCTCCTTCCACTAATCTGTTTGGGAAGTTCAGACTGTCAGCTGAGAAACAAAAAGAAAGGAAAACTAGACTCTTTTGAACCAGAGATTTAATAACTCCCCCAGATCACAGTGCTCAATATAAAGGGAATGAAGTGCTGGTTCTTGGGCAACAGGGCAGACATCTGCATCCTGCAACAAGCCAGGTGCTCTAAATCAGGGCAAACCTAAGGCATCCCAAGCAGCAAAATCTGAGCATGTCCTCTGTCTCTCCAGTCTGCCTGGGTCCCTGCTGTGATTGTGTCTGCAGCTGGAGCAATCTCCCAACCAAATAAGCACACCTGGAAACACTGATGGGCTGCAGCTGTCTGGCACCCACAGCGAAATTCCCAGCAGGCATCAGGTGTTTGCCTGACTTTTCCTAGGGGAGCTGGATGCGTGTGCGCTGTGCAAGCTTTAAAATGTCATTGTTAGTTTGTGTGTCAGTGAATAACATTTAGGTCTTGAGTTGAAATGACAAGGGAAAGAAGCAGAAATGCTCACTGCTTTTTGCTGTGAATTTCCTTTCTGTAAATCTCTCAAGCACTCTGCTTGTGCACAATAAAATTTTAACTTACACACAGCTGAAAATTGTGCATAGCTATCAAAATGAGCAATGCATTATCTCCATTATATTTTCTTTCCTAGATCGTGCTTTACAAAGTACAGAATTGATCCTCACACAGATCTATAAATAATTTTGTGCAATAGTTTATGTGAACTGCTTATCTGCTTTGCTTTTCCAGCTCTGCATTTGCCCACCAAAACATAGTACTGACTGTTTCCTGAATCCCCAAAATGGAAAGAAGCAGTCAAGATAGTCACAATAGTATGTGCTTATTTACACAGAGGTTTACATACATTTATATGCTTTTTAATACCAACAGTGTACATGTAGGAGCACTCACAGGCCTGCAGACATCCTCAGGAACAAAGGCTTCCATGCTTGAATGTTTGCAAGTCAAAGGCAGAGCAAATGCCACCAAAGGCTGCTTTTATGAATGTGGATCATGTGGTTTTATTTTACCTCAAAGATTTATACATCTGGGAGCTGTGTTGCATTGCTTGAACAGTGCATTTTTGTTTTGACGTGATTTCATTCTCAGCTTTGTCCAGGAGTCATTAAACTCTTACTTTCTTCCACTGGATTAACAAAGCACTGGTTTTGCTCAGTCTGTGTCCCAGTCTGTAAATGCACAACAGGTATCTTTCCAGTTCTACAAAATCATGTTTTGGGTAAAAAGGAATGTTCCCCCTTTGTCTGGGTTGTCCCAGGCATGTTCTTTTTTCACCCTTGTGCTGAAACTTTAGGATGTAGGAAGCCTCAAAGCAACCAGAAATCCTACATTGTGTACATGTGCCACATGCTTCATTCCTCCAGTAGTTTATAGTCTGTACGGATGACAGTGTAAATGCGGTGTGTACTGCATCCATCTGACTGACTATGGGTACACAGCTGCAAAGCACATGCACAGTCAATCAGAGATGCTGAGGTTGGGATGCACTTCCAATCCATGTGTAGGCCATCTGGGTGGTGCATGCACACATATTTCTGCCCAGGAAACCCTTGTCACAAGTACAGCAGCCCTAATCCAATCCAGGAGCTGATCTGGAAACAAGGGCCAATAGCTGTAGCTTTTCCACTTCCTTCCTTATGCAAGTCTTGGGCGATGCAGATTAGATATGTACTACTCATCCACCTCAGACTGTAGAGAATTATGTTTGTCTTTCTTCTAATGTTTCTATTCAAGAGGTTTCCTTTGATTTTCCCATTTGTAATTTATAATGAGTTCAAGATTTATTAGCTTTATATAATCTTTTGGAGGTGTCTTTATGAAAGGAAATACTTAATGCATTTATTTCTATAGACTGTATTTGGCATTCCTGGGGACAGGGACGGGGAGTGGTGTCCAACTCCAAGTTACTAATGATTTGAGAGACAGCAGCAGGCAGAATCCTAATGCTTTTATGCAGACAGACAGGATCACTACCACCAGGATCAATCACTGAGAATCAGTTACACATAAAGTTTCCAACAGAGCTTAGCTGTGTATTGGCAAAACCACTCTGAAATCCTTTGCCACATTGAAACCCTCCTGTAAATGCTTTGGCTTCTCTTTAACCATTTCAATTAATTGTTTGATATAAACAATGAGTACTTGTTGCTTGCTGTCACACAGAGCTCCCTAATTAGTCATCCACAAATTAGAGATAAAAGTAAACTAAGATTTTGCTAGTCTTTTCTGCTTCTCTGTTTTGTTGTTTTGGTTTTGTTGGGTTTTTTTTAACTAATGAGAAGATCCTTTTTGTTATGGATGGATGAGTTTTTCTCAGGATTTATGCTTTTTCTCAGGGTGTTGTCTACAGAACTGGATTGTTCTTTTAATGTAACCTCAGCTCTGCATTTCTCTACTGTAAAAGATGTTCAGATTGAGCCTTTACCTATAATTACATGTGACTTTTGGATGAGATATTTTTTTCTTAAAAGTTATTTAACATTTCAGATTATAAAGGTGCTTATCATCCTTGGAGTCACCTAAGCAACTATATTTGCCAGAGTTACAATTATCTATCAGCCTTTCCAGGAAACAAGTACCAGCACAGAATGTGACACTGTACCTGTATTTATACCAGTTGGTCATCTTGCAAATTTCATTTTTGAAGACTGTATATACATACAAACATAGAAATATGCAGCATATTTCAAGAAAAATCATGCAGTTTTGTTTAGCCTAATGAACACTATGATAGCTGATGATATTATTATTATTATTATTATTATTATTATTACAATAATGTTGCTATAACCCATCCTACACATTTAAAACCATTGAGAAGCCAGAGCTTGTAAAGCAATCTTGTCTCTGATCCATATCTCCTTAAGTCACCTGGCTGTACTACAAGAGACCATCTGATTACTGTCAGTAGGTTAAAGGTCTGTACCACAGAGATGTGGATTCGCTTTCATAGATGGCACATTGTACTTCTCAGCATGTGCAGCAATGATGGTAAGTCAAGGGATAAAAACCAAGATACCTTCTTTCTCCTCGGGCAGCAGACATTTGAAAGCTTTGATAATGTTATTTCAGTGTTAAGGGTAGTCTCAGTAGCTCCACATCTTTAGATTTTCATCCTTGTTAGAGTATAGTAATCAATCTTCTGGAAAATGTGTATCTGGTATAAGAGGAGGTTAGATATTTTAGTGACCCTGATAGTGCAATGAATGTGTACATAAACAGTAAGAGTTGATAGAAGATCAGAATTATTTTCTTTAAATTATCTATGATATTTTAAAGTAATTTGTGTCTGTTCAGGAAAGATTATTATTTGGTAAAACAAAGTTTTATAAGGAAGTCCTCATGAAGTTCAGGAAGGGCAAGTGCAAAGACCTGCGCCTGGGGAGGAACAACCCCGTACATCAGCATATTCTGGGAGACACCCAGATGGAAAGCAGCTTGGCAGGAAAGGACATGGGGGTCCTTGGAGCCAACAATGTGCCCTTTCTACAAAGAAGGCTGGTGGTATCCGGATCTGTATTTGACAAACCATTGCCAGCAGGTTAAGGCATGTCATTCTACCCCTCTACTCTGCACTGGTGAGGCCACATCTGGAGTCCTGTGTCAAGTTCTGGATTTCTCAGTACAAGGGAGACATGGACATACTGGAGAGAGTCCAACAATGGACAACAAAGATGGTTAAGGGACTAGATAATCTCTTCTACAAGGAAAGGCTGAAAGAACTGCAACTGTTTAGCCTCAAAAAAGAACACCTGGGGGCATCTTATGAATGTGTACAAATAACTGAAAGAAGAGTGCAAAGAGAATGGATTCACGCTCTTTTCAGTGGTGTCCAGTAACACATATTCAGACACAGGAGGCTCCCACTGAACAACAGGAAACACATTTTTATCAATAGGTTGACTGCTCACTGGCATAGGTTGCCCATAGATGTTGTGAATCTCCTTTCTTGGAGACATTCAATAGCCACTGAACATGGTCTTGGGCAACAGGCTTTAGGTGGCCCTGCTTGAGCAGAGGGCTTGGACCAGATAACCTCCAGAGGTCTCTTCCAACCTCAACTAATTTGTAATTCTGAGAAATGCTGGATTTTTCAGGAGTAAAACTTAGCAAACTTCCCACACCATTCTTTTTAGTCATCGGTTGTTTGTAACAGCTGCTTCTTCAGGAAGGGGCAAGTCACTGAGGATGATTGTCTTTTTGTGGCCTCGGCACGGTCCGAATGTTTCACTGCTGTAGCCAGCGCTGCAAGAGAGTAGAAGTGAGCACTGTATGGGACATCCATGGAAACTATAACCATGCCTTTTAAAAAAGGTCAGATCTCTAGATCACCAGAGCTCATCTACTAGCAGTTTAGTCATGCACACACAAAGACACTTCAGTATTTTCTTCACTGTTGATTCTAGTCCTGAAGCAGCTGCCATGTCTGCTTGCTCAGAACAGCACTTATGTGCCATGAGCACGATGAGAGAAACTCACGGGAATGGGACCCCAGGATAAAGAACATGCTGTTTTACTTAGACATTTTTCATAAAAATTAAAAAAACTTAGAACAATATGTATGCCATCAGTGTAGTTTCCCTTGGATTAAAAACAGAACATTAGATGCATATTTAATCAGTTTTGCTGTCCCTGGGGGTTTTAATACTTGGCACTCTCCCCCTTTCAATTAAGAGCTGGTTCTCTAGTCCTTAAACAAAACTAGTCAGGAAATTTCTATGAATGGTTTCTCATAGAAAATGCATTTTCTGCAAAACTGAACATTACTGTGAGGAAATATTAATATTCCTTGAAGTTTCTAAATCTTCACCAGGCAACACTGATTCCAAAGGAAGCATTTTGAGAAGTTAAAACACTTCACACCTGATCAATTAGACTTTACATCATGATCACAAAAGTCACCGCTACGCCTCATGAGATTTTAGTTAGAGCCAATACATCCCCCAGTTCTTTTTGGAAAAGCACCCTGGACTGAGCTGAAGTTGAAACATCAAACAAACCCAGTTCAGCTGGAGACCCCATGGAAAAATGGGAATGATGTATTTAAACTACAGTTCCCATGGAAAAATGGGAATGATGCATTTAAACTGCAGTTCCCATGAGAACTCAGAGTCCCTCTGACTCTTGAACTAGAATGTTGAAGCCAACAAACCAAAATTAGACCTTTCTATCTTGAAATATTAAGGCATTTAACTTCAGTCAAGAGAATTTAAAGGTTCTGCTGAAATGCATTCAAGTAGTTCTGGAAAAAAAAAAATTGATATTCATTATTTTCCTCCATTTAAAAGCAAAGACAAATTATCTCTCTGGGTTCTACCTTTGCGTGTTAAGCAAAATGTGACAGAAGCCCAGCCTGACCCAGAAAGTCATCTGTGAGGTTGCTAAAGTTTAAAGTCAGGATGTTCTTTGCACATACTAAGTGAGCTCAGCAATAAGTGTGGCTAAAGTAAAACTTATGTTGAGTAAACACAAGTCTTCAAGAAAAGCACTCAGACTTATTTAGGCTGAACCACGGCTTTTTGTAGGATTGTGTTGTGGTAGTTATTGCCATTGCTGCTCAAAGTTTATTTCATGTTTTCTCCTGACTTCATCTGGCCAGAGCTTCCAGCCATAACTATTTTTGTGGCCATATCTGCTTGATTAAAAACTACCTCAACATCCATGTTTTCACATCAATAAACACACTGAGCTTCAAGTTTGTGAAGGAAAAGTAATTTCTCTAGCTCTCAGATAATTCTGTTTACTCCTTTTCCTCATTTTCCTTTATTATTTTTTTTCCAGTCGCTCAACATCTTGTTTTAAAAGCTGACTGTACACGTGTGAGCCATGTTCTAGTATTAGTCTTGCATCAAGTGCACACGGCAGAAAAGTAATTCTTAATTTCTACTTACTGCTAACCTGCTTGTATACCTGAAGACTTCATAAGTCAGTTGGCTTCAACATCACAGCTGTAAATTCTCATGAACTTTAATGAATTTCCATGTCCTATGTCTTATGTTCCTTTCCTTATAGCTACAGTTCAATGCCATATACCACATAAACAATACTAGGGCACTGCAACCTTTTATAGAGTATTACAACTCTCCTTTGACAAATTTACCATACAGGAATAAATATTACATATTCTACACTGCAAAACATAGTCTGAACTTTGACTTATTTTTCCATAAAATATACAATTCTCTTGAGAGAAGGTTTTTAGGAAGAAGTACTGATGTGTCCATTCTTTCTTCCCTCTTTTCTCCATTATTTCTTACAGAACAATAAAGAGAAAAAGAGCCAGAATGAAACAGCCAGAGTGTAGTCAGATTAAAGGTCAGTGGAGGGAAGTTTTTGGATTTTTCTTTTTTTTTCTACTGTTTTCTTTTACCTTTTCGTCTTCCCTTTTTTGCTTAGTCCAGTCTTTCATTTTTTAAAAAAAATTTCTATGGAATAATATAATAGTCAACTATGATCAGCTCTTGAAGAAGCAAAAATGGCTGGAATGGTTTTCCATAGGGAGAACAGAGCAGAAGAGAGTTTGCACAAAGACAGAATAAAAAGGAATAAGTACAAAAGGCATAGAAGCTCACCAAGAGAATCAGACTGGAGAGACAGAAAAACAGATCTGTAAAGTAAGAGCTGCTCAATTGAAAGAAACTCTTACATGTCTTCTCACAAATATCTGCATTGCAGTCAGAGAGGCAGAGTGGAATACACTGGGGTTCCTGGTCTGGTCTCACAGACTGAGGTGGGAGCAGAAAAGAGAATCCTGAATTCCTTTCAGTCAGAGACAAAATTCTTAGTTCTCCAGAGGTGTGCAAGGCTAGTGAGATGACAAGAATCCACTGTGAACTAACCCTTAAAGAATAAATACCAGTGGTTATGCTCACAGAGTGGCTCTTCTCTGGAAAGGAGCTCTAAAACTATGACACCCCCTGATTACATCTCAGTGGTCTCTAGGGCAATCCTGACTTAGGTTACTAACAGCAAGAACTCTTTCCGTACACTTAGTCTTGGCAATACAAGCTGCTTCTAAACCTCAATCTTTAAAGCCATGGTGGTAACAAAGCTCCCAACAAAATTCTCATAGATCTCAGTAAATACAAAATTTCACCCACTGTGCATTTGTGCTGTACCACAGTTAACAAAAGCTCTACAAACACAGTCAATTAAAGGTGAAAAGAACCTAGTTCCCTTCTGTTGTCCTTGATTCTGTCTCTGGATGAAAACCACTAGCCGAATCTAGCTAGTTAAGGATGAACCAAATACTGTCTGACTGAATATATCCAGGCAAGGTAGTGGGTTTGCATATCTGCTTTTCAGCTGAGGCAACAAAAAGTTAATAGAAAGCTGAGCGGCGCTCCTGAGCTTTTGGTAATCAGAGTATTTGAAGAACATACAAATAAAAGGAGATAAGGAGATGATGTCCTTGATTTTTTTTCATGAACATACAAGGAGCTTTCCCTTTGCACATAGTGTAGCCGGCAAGTGGCTCTCCAGAATGTATTAGGTCAGTTCTCCTGTTTATCAGCTGGGAATCAAACTGCACTCTTCAGTTTTAAAGGTGCAGTATTCTAGTAGCAGTTGATACTGTGTTTGCCTGTGTCTGTGTGTAAATCTATGGAAAAAAGATTAGTGTAAAGCTTGAGATAATCATTTGGATATTAGGCAACAGAAACAAAAAACCAACCCACTCCCTGCACTTCAATGAAGTCACAGAAAAGCATGATAAGGCACAAAACCCAAAGCCATCCTCGACCTTGGTTTCTGAGTTGCAGCTCTGAACTGTCAGTGGACATTAAATGAGATAAGATGTGAGCTAAAGTCTAAAGAGTTAAAAGGTCATGAAGGTAAAGAGAATCAAGGCCACTGCAAACTTTAAAAGTCAGTAAAAGAATTTTAAAGCCATATGCTGCTTAACAGGCACCAGGATAGAGGGAACGTGAAATTGGAGAAATATGATCTGTAGATCAAGTCGTAGTAACAATTCTGGCAGCAGCAACGTTCAAAACCATCTGCAGCCAGTTTAGCAAACAATCTGGAACACAACCAGGAACAAATTAAAATAGTCAATCCTGGAAGTCATGAAAGCCTGTATGAACAAGATCCTGAGCAAATGAATTGGTGTTTTCCTGAGAATATCTTGCAATATTCTCAAAAACATCAAAAGAATTTTTTTGTCTTCTCTTTCATGTGAAGACAAAAAGCTGAAAGGATAGTCATATGGATAAGCAGAGAGAAAAGTGTTTCAGCACTGGAGCTCCAAAGCGATCAAAATGCCACAGATTTCAATGGCAGCAATATTAATACACATCAGGAAGAGTCATCCCGTACACTGAAGGGCCTCAGACCCAGATATTCCTCTACACTTTGTGCCACATGTTGAGTGCAGGAGCTGGAAAGCAAGAGTGCTGAGAAATCCCACCAAGAGGAGTGTGGGTGAGAAATCTTGCTAGCATATGCCGTGCTCCGACATATAGCAACTAAACTCTCACTACATGGATCTCATTATGCAGCACCTCCCAGCAAGTGGGAAAAAAATATGCATGTGTGTGAGAGGTTAGGAGTTTAGGATACAGTGCCAACAGGAAACGGAAAAGAGGAAAGAAACAGAAAACCAGACAGTTGTAGAAACTGCAAGGAAACACACATCCAATAATGTTATCCAGAGAGGAGCACTGTCTTGGGAATTGTCTGGGACAGCAAATTGTGACAGAGAAGAACACGAGAAAAAGTGTCTTCGCAAAGGCCCACACACAGGATGCAGCACAGGCAAGTATCTGTGTTTTAGGCTAGATTATCTCTTCATAGGCATTTCTGTCTGGTAATTATTGCTCCACGCAGGAGAGGCAGCTTGCACTCCTAATGTTCTAGTACCATGCCCCTGCTACTCTCCAGCAATGATGGCAAAGTCCTTTCTATTTACTGCTCCAACTCAATCTCCTTTTCACCTAGGAAAAGAAGGGAAGGTTTTCAGTTGTGTGTTTGTATTTTTTTAATCAAAAGGAAAGCTGAGTTCAATTCAAATCTCTGCACTACAGATAATTGACAGTTTAGCTGAATATGAGGAGCTATCAGAGAGCTCTTTTCACAGAGCAGTTTGACCCACCAGCACAGATGGAGACACAGAACATACAATCTGGGCCAGGTTCTTATTCAGACACTGCAGTATGTGAACAGGCAAGTTTCATGCAGTGTTTATTAAAAGGAACATTAGTATGATATTAGGTTTGGGGGTTTTTTTGAGCAGCTAGTAAAAGAAAATGAGAACAAAAAATTAACTTTGGATTAATCTGCTGTGGCTCTGCTGTTTTACTCATTTCCCTCTCAGCTTTGTTATTCTGGAATTAATAGAAATTAAAGCAGAAGTTTGCACAGTTGGATTGTAGCTCTAACTCCTTTCTCCTTTGCCTTTGGCTGGCAAGGGTGAGACTGAACCCTTCGTACTGGTCCTGAGGAGGGGTTGTGTTCAGAGGTTGCTGTAGCAGAGCTGTGACGGAGCTGGCTCATTCCCAAACCTTGCTGCAGCTTTACATTGTGTGAGAGAAGGATGTTAAGCTCCCAACACAGCCAAGGCTAGACTTGCACCCAGCTGTGAAGACTCACACAGCTCCCACTGGGTGATTGTTTCGTTGTCTTTCTGTGTTAGTTATGACATGGAGACTCCTAAGCTAGCCCTAATCTGCAGTCAGAATAAAATAAAATAAAATAAAATAGTGATTTATATCCAAGAAAACACTGTCTGACAGACTGGGGTAAAGGAGAGGAAGCAAAGCAGGCACCTATTAAACACTATTTCTATTTGTGTATCAAGATTTTATTAGCCAAGCTGATGGCAAGCAGCACCCTGGGCTGATGAAGTTCACAATTAAAAAAAGCTATAGAGACTGTTCTCTGGCTTTTAATTGTCCTTTCTAAATCATCCATGGTGGATTTTGGAATTAAGTGTTTTCATAGCTGACTCAACTGAATGGTTTTGATGATGGTTTTATTCAAATGAAGGACAAGCTCTGTGGAGAGACAGGGGAGGAGGAGGCACTTCTCTGGGAACCATTTGTGCTCTCATGCAGAGACCATCCTGGGTGCTCCCACCCCCACTAACACAGAACTGCCTGCCTTGCCTTTTCCAGGTGGATAAAAGGAGAGGACAGGGTTGGCAGCTTTGGGATTTCGGGGAACAGGCAGCCACCTTACCACCATTGCAGGTTGGGAGCATCCTCAGCAGTGCTGCCAGGGAGAGCCTGGTGAGCCAGGAGAGTGGGGAAGAAACATGCAGCTCTCTGGGGCTCTGGAACACCAAGATTGTTCAATCCTACCCAGCAAGACCACAAAGGTAGGTTTAAAATAGAAGCAAAGTCCTGTATTCATTCTCACTTCTATTCCAGCTCTTTGTTTTATGCCCAAACTTCAGTACATCCCTACATCTCACTGTAGCATAGCTATTACTTGACAGCACAAACCCAGAGGTCAATACTAGAGGAGACTCAGAGAGCAAGATGTGGGCCAAGAAAACATTCAGTGAAAACTATAACTCCAGTTCATGCACCCTGTCCCCTCTGCTTCCCTCTTTTCAGCAGGAGCAGAAGGGATGTGATATTGGTCAAAAGGGTCAGTCAAAGGAGGCATCTAAATATTGTCTATGGTTTAGGTGTCTGTAAGCTTGTCTGGCTGAAGGAATATCCTTTGTAATCAATACAAAAGCCCAGATTCCTTTCAAGGCTGCCAGAAGAGGAGGCTGTTGCTTGTTATATGCTTCGGCTTGCCGGGAGAAAACCTGCCTCTAGAGATCTTCAAAGCCCCTGTCTCTCTTGGTCATCTGGGGAATACAGTTTAGTAGGATCATTTCTTTACATACCCATTAGATACCCATAATAGGGATCTAAATTTGGCAGACAGTACCATGGCTGTCATCCCCCATCTTCTGCAAAATATTGTTTTCAGTCTTTAAAAAATGTTTTATTTGTATCCGTATGTCTCTTTCTTTGAAAGTGCAAAGAACTTGGAGCCAAGTAAACTTGTGAATATTGAGATGAGAGCTATTTCTCATTTTTTCTGTATTTCTCGCAACCCACCATGATTTTTAATAGACTATAGAAAAGAAACATTTTTCCACAGTTGCTAAAACACCAGCAAATTAATTTAAAAGACAGACATAAAGATAAAAATGCTAAAATACTTTTACCCAATACCATTATCTTGTTTTGTTCAGGTCAGAAAGGCCCAACCGTTTGGAAAATTAATAAATCACAACAGTTAGGGCCGATTTGGTGGTTCATGAGATATACCAGGAACAGGACATAAAATAAATTGAAAAAGTAGAGGAAACCATAACTGGAGTTCTTACCATTTTTCTTGGAAAGGATATCCCACCTACTGCTTTCAGCACAACATGGGCAGCATAAAAGAAAGCAGGATTTTCTCACCCATCTTTAAAGGAACATATCCTCATTTACTTTCTGTATATATTGAGAAGGCATGAATTAACTGTGCATATTTTTAAGGGGTATATGGAACACACTGGTAAGATTATGCAGTGCTGTGTCCTTAGTGATGCCCAGGAGGGAGGGTGTCTCCCCTACCTCATATACACATATAGACACATGCACGTACAGTTGCTCATCAGTCTTAAGAGACAATTCAGATTGTCACACATCTGGCAGAGGGGCACCAAAAACCCCATTAGGGAATTCATGGACTAATAAAGTCATAACCAAAACCACAGAACTGGATGTCTACAGCAGGTGTATTCTGTGTTCATAGAAACACTAGATGAGTGTCAGATGAAACTCTGAGGTTGAATTCTTTATTACACCCTATTTGTTAAATTGCTTTATTGTCTGGAAACATTTATTGAAGGAATAGAAAATTATTGTAATTAAGTACTTTTAAGCCTATTGATTAAGAAGTATCCTAATCATATGGTATTTTGAATGGAAAGTCTGTTCTATGAAAGGAATATCCACTGTTTTCTAAAATTATCCTAGTTTTCTGACCCCAGAAGGAGCAATTATGATTTGAACTATCCTAAGATTTGCTATTGAGTAACTTTACATTAAACCACTGTCTCCCATGTGTACTGACATCCATCAGTTACAATCATTCTGTCACCATCAATCACCTGGTAAAAGAAATAACACTGTTATTGTAATAGCACACAATCGATATCTTCTGCTTTGAAGATAAATCTCATTTCAGTGAACATCTTGCCTGCCTGACAGCAGGAGACTATTACTCTATGAAAATATTCTGTTTCATTCAGATTATCTCTTAATTAAAAGTTTATGGCTCTTACATTAAAGCTATAGTTGGGAAGGCAATTTCTTAAGTAAAGGAGAAGCTAACAAGCTCTGTGGTAGAAATGAAAGGAAGACAAAAACACTGCTTTCTCCTGTCAATGGCTCTAGATGCTACCTCCTGATTATATCACTCCTCAAACTCCCATTCTTCACAACAATGCTTCACTTTGGCTATCTAGAAGGGTTAGTAATAGATTCTGACCCGTACTTATATCTCTCAGCAAGATCTGTCTTTAAAAATGAATTTTCCACTCCAACCTAACCTTAGTTCAATCGAAATTAAAACTGTTAATCCTGAGAAAATGTTTCTATTAAAACAAAGTAATGTCTCAGAAATTGCTTCAGACAAAATTTTTGTAATTATCTGAAGTATTTTGTATAAGCTAAGAATTCTTACTGGTTTTAATACAAGAGAGAGAGATCTTGGAAGTAAAAAGTAATTTTATAATCAGTAACAACTTATCAATGTTTCTAGGTACTCTTGAAATAATATTTTAGAAGAACACTTCCATTATTTTTTTCCTTTGAGGTTCTAAAGAGAGCAGCAGAGAAGTCCAGCTCCTTGAACAGAGTGAATCCTGCTCAGCATAAAATTAATTTGCAAAATCTCTGGCAAGAACTACTCTCCAAAAATTTGAATTTCCATCATTGCAGTCATTGCCCTAACAAATACTTCCCAGGTTAAAACCATAACCTTTATATTTTCTGTATGAAGTCTATTTGCTGTATAATGATCTCCTAACATAGAGTAGAAATATTTTCTACAAGATTTGCCTCGGTTAAAAGTTAAAATACAATTTTTCCCCATATTTCTTTCTTTCTTGGCAGGAAATCCATATAAGGCTCAAAAGAAGAGGATTAGCACCATGAAATTCAATAATTTATACAAATGGAAGTGAAGAGAGAAGCGACAGTTCTGAACATTTACAGCAAGTGAAAAGCCATGGATCAAGCAACCAAACTCTCCTTCCAGACACAGAAATGGGGGTGATTCATCATTCCATTAGACAATTCACATGATATATCTCCAATTACTTCCAATGTATAAATGGGTATAAAGCTTAGAGTACTCTGTGAGATTTCAAGATAGCTCTAATTGATTTCAGTGGGAATTGCATTTATGTATCTAAGAGAAGAATTCAGCTGTTCATATTTAAAATGTAGAGTCTCAACATACTTTAATGTTACAAGAATCTGAAAGAGTGGTTAGCTTAGGTTTCACCCAAGAGACATGAAGACACTGAATCTTACATGGGGTACATAACAATAATTTTAAAAGTTGGATATTTGTATTTATTTGGAGCAGTTTATTAGGTTGACTTGTGCCTTCATGCTCCTCTGCAAGGAACGAAGAACCCACATATCCTTCAGTTCAATATACTTTCCCCACCTTTTTCCCCCCCTGCTGTACTGGGAAGGGAGAAGCACAAGCATTGCAGACCCCTCTCAGGGGTTTACTAGGTCACTATTTTTTTGGCTTTGGCAGGATGGCTGCAGGTCATCCTCAGAAGTTTGTGTGTAGGGGAGTGCTAATCAGGTGAACTATCCATCTAGCCAGGGAGATTCACACTTTATAGTGCAGGCATTTATGGCTTTTATTCTCAGCAGATGCTAAGAAAGTATTTTTTATTTTCTTTTTAAATTTTTTTCTTAGCATAACGTACAGTCAGTACAATTACTCATTTGTGTCAGCTTGTATAGTACCTATTGGGCACTAACTAAAGTACACACGCCCTGTTTAGTTTCAGGCTTGCAAAGGAACTTTATTCCATGCTATGTTCTTCTTGCAAGAAAATCTAAACTATATTTTAGAAGGAAAGTTTGTCTGTCCCATTTACCCTCTTGTATTTAGTCGCTTGACTCTCTTCAGCTCACTGCTGTCTCAGTAAATCTCTTTGGGCAGTGGTAGCATAGTTAAAAGCTCAAAGATATATGACTTCAATTGTTTAGCTCGCTGGCAATAATGCATCATGACAGAAGCAATTGTTGGAACAGGCAGCTATGATACCATTCTTTTATGAAAAACTGTAGTTGGAGATAAGGGAGGCAAAAGAAGTCTCTTGTGAATATTATTATCCTCTGGAAATTATCCCCAAAAGATTTGCAGTTTCTCTATAGACTATAGCTAGACTTCATTGATCCACAGACTATCATCCTGAATAGCAGATTAAAAACAGATGGCCATAGATCTGCTGTTGGCTACAAATCTCAAAAGAAATGAGAGGGAGTAAAGTGGTGACTGACCACAAATGAAAGCATAGAAGGGATTCTTGTGGGGTTTTTTTCCCTCTTTAATTCCCTGCTTGGTTCTTCTGTAGTTTTATACAAAGTCCATTGTAGTTAAAACTCAAATAATATCAACACAGAGAAGATATGCAAAGTATACCAAAGTAGATCAAAATTATACAAAGTATCCTAAAAATACACTATAGAGTCTTTTATGTGGAGCTTTTGTTAGGTTATTGTGCTGGAGCAGTGCACTGTCAGTGAAAGGAGTCTTTGTACAAACTGGCTTGAATTGATGGTAATCCGTTTGCTTTAGTAGCTTGGGTCAAGTGAAGAGTAGGTATAAATTAAGTGTCCTCATAAAAGTGATAAATGTACTCTACAAACTAAGGCAATACAGAGGATGAACCCCAGAATATTTTAACATTCTGTCAAAATACTTGGGTTTATATGACATATGCGCATTTGCATATTTGTTAATATAATAAGTAATGACTGCCCCTATGCATTTAAGTGCAACCTCACAGACCAAGATTTCCCATATTTTCTTTTCCCAACTTTTAATTCCATGTATTGTGCAGCGTCATTCAAGGTTGATTAATATTTTCCTTTTTCTCTGCTCTTAATGAACTGTAGGGCTGAAATTCCAAAATTTCTTGTGGAATAAAAATTCCAGAAAATTTTAGTATATGCTCTTTGAAGCAATCTATTTCAGCAACCTATTTAGTGTTATTTTATTCTGACCTCAGTAACATCAACCTAAAAATACAAAAATCTCTCACAATAAAATCATAAAAATTCTGAGGTCCCAGTTATTATTTTGGGTATTTTCTTTACGTTTTATGTTATATTAAAATATTCATTACATATAATGCAATATTCAATACAATTCAAAATATCTTGGTTTTACTATTTCATTATTTGTTTTCTCAAAATCAATAGATTAAGTATTTTGAAAGTAATGATACTGCACTTTTATCAGGAAGCTGTTCTATAAAATTGGATTTTTAGGTACTGCTACTCTTAAATAGCAGGTCATGAATCTGGTTAGAAGTGAAATTCCTGCATAGTTTGTTTTTTTTATTTTAGTTCAGCATTTGAAAATGTTTTCAAACACAAATCAAGTGCAAACAGATTTCAGCAGGAGTCTACTTAATGCCAAAAAATTAATGGAATTAATAATATTCATCATAACTGTTGAACAATGCATGAATTGTATAATCAATAATATTGTTATAAGCTTCAGTTATAAATGGTCAGAACAGTCAAATGACATTGTTTCTGTCCTTAAATGAAGGATATTTTTGGGTTTTATTTCATTCTTGGGAGTTATGTTTAAGCATAGTTATGCATGCTTCAAACTCTCTGTCAATGAACTAACGTGTCTATATAGGTCTGTTTTTCAAATGTTAGTAAGAATTAGAGGCAAAATATTGACCAAAACTCACCTTTTTCAGTATTGACTCTCCATAAAATATGTGAATTAATTAATAGAGTTTCCTGTTTTCCTGGGGCTGGAGATAGATGATCTCAAAGGTCCCTTCCAACCCATTAGAGATGAAAAAAAAAAAAAATTAAAACAGAATCATCCTGGCTCAGTTAGTGTTTTTGGAACAACAGCTGAAGTATTGGAAGGTGTCAGCCCTTCACAATCTGCCTGTGTTAACATCTTCTGGGATGGGTAACAACTTGGCAACATAACACTGCAGAAGTTTTGATCAAGAAACCTCCATCTTCTGAATTAAAATCTGGATCCCATAAGCAGCTAGAACATCAGATGCAATTCAGACAGAATCTTTGGAAGGATGTTAAGGATTTTCAGCTGAACATCCACTGAGGCTCTTGTCTTCCATAAATTAGACTTGTTTTTACCCAGTACATTATAATTCCATCTCAATCATTGTTATTCTCCACCTGCATGGCAGGATTTAATTCTCATTTACATCAGGCTAAATCGTCAATTTTCTGTCAAAATGTTTTCTCTTGTGAAAAATGATTTTGCAATTAACATGAAAGTTTTACTAAAAGAATTCAGGAATGTTGATCCTTTTAATTAATGATACAAAAATTCAGATGGAAAAATCTAAATATAGTTTCTTTCAATGGCATACAAAAACCACTTTACTCTCATGTTTTATGCACCACATCATTTTTTCATCAGAACATCTTCTTTTCCCTCCCTAATCTCTTCTGAAAGAATTAAAATAAAGATTTTTTTCCAGAATAAAATATAAGAACTAATTCATTCTAACATACTTATCCTCTTTTTAACTATCTGTGTTTTACAATGCTACTGTGTAGTGTCAGAATTCACCTTCTAGACAGGGCAGGGAGGATCTCAGAAAAGTCAGCTCTACTTTGGGGTTCAATCTGTGAACCTGGCACTTCTCCAATGATATTTTTTGATGACCAGTGAACTGATACCTGGTGTCTCAGGGATGCTTTACCTTCTCTGCCACTGCAAAGACTAGCTCCCTTCAAATCCCATATTGGCAAACACAACACCATTGTCTTTATTCCAAATGTGACTCCACAAATCTATTTTGAAATATTCTTACAATTCAAAAAAATGCTACCTCTGATAATAAATATTTTCATATTCTCTATTCAATTTTCTTTCGTTTGTGACTGAATTTTTATGTAAGCTACACCAATGAACCTTTTCAAGGACTCCTAATGGAGAGGAAATATAATGGATATATCAGTTTCAAGATATTAATCCAATAAGAAATGTAAAAGGAGGCTAAGAGACTACCACTTTGCTCAACACATTTATGTGCAAGTTACTACTTAGGTGACATTCTATTAAGCTCTCAAAGCCATAGACTCTTCCCAAGTATGGAGAGAAATGTCTGCTTATTTAGGAAATTGTGAGCATTTTGAAGTGGAGAGGACATTACTGGTCTTGTTCAGTAAGTTTACACAAGTAATGCTCATTCTGATGTATTTGTCCTGTAACGTAATGAATTCTCTTTTTATCCTTGTAAACTAAGTTAGGTCTACAAGACTCAGGACTTAAAGAGGTCACCCCACCGGCTAGACAGAGTTTGGAAAAGAGGAACTCATAATCCAGTCCTTCAACACAAAATATTAGGTAATTTGGAGCTACACAGTTTTGAACTCCATGGAGAAGCTGGAAAACAATGAAAGTCTTTCATTAAAGGAAGCTTCAGCCAAATTTGCAATGCCTCTTTGATTAGAAAAAAATGGCTTTGTATGTTATGCCTTAGAGAGCATCCTCAAGGTTCTAGTTCCCTAATTTTCTAAAGATGTGGTTATTAACTCTTCACTTACTGACTCATAGTCACTGGTGCAGAAATGAGCATTCTTCCTCCCTTGCTGTGCTGATTACCAGATGAAAAATTAATAAATGTCTCTCAACAGATGAGGAAAATGTTATCTGTTCAACTTCCTTATAACTTTCTTTCATCCATTTGATACAGTATCATCCTCCAAAAGAAAAATTGATCCCATATCTTGTCTAGTACTGTATTTTGAGGAAGATTTTTATGGAAGTATTTCCAGGCTCAGGCAAAACAGCACATGAAATTTGCATGGAGACCTCAGATGGGATTCTGAACACCACTTCAAGCCTCCAGAGCTTCCTGATATAGAGTCTCACTCAGAGTGGAGCATCATTGCTCCAATGGTTAAGAATAATTTTGTACATGGGAATTTCTTCAATAGCCCAGATTCAAATCCTTAAGTGTTTATTATATGAATAATGAATGTGAACAATGAATTAAAACACCATGTTGTTAAAATCACTGATGTCTCACCATATTTTTAAGGATAGTCAATATTTTTCTATAGTTTACAATGTCTTATACCCTGTAGAATATCCTGATTTTTTTTTCTTTTTCTGTGTTTTGGTAGGAGGCAGGCTGACTGCAGACTGATCTGCAGTGACCATTGAATTTATACCTAAACAATTACTTTTTTTGAGAGAATGCAAAAAACTCAGTCTGGTAATTTTATTGCGTTTTTTATTACATTGTCTTGTTTGAGAAATCAGATGACAGCACAAATGAAATCATGAGAGAGTCCTCCACTAGGATTTTAAGGAACAGAAATACTTTCAATAGTAGTACATTTGCTTAAAGGCCTTTAGAAAAACTTCTCCCCTCTTCTTTTGGCTTTAGGTCTGTTTTGAAACAACATGACTATTCTGCCCTTCTACCTTTCTACTGTCTCTGTATCTATCTGGAAATATTTTTCATCAGATAGGAGTGTCCTGTACAAGAGGGAAAGAAAACATTATCACTTTTTCAAAAAAAATCCAAAGGTTTCACTGTGGAATGAGAAAGGGTCTGATGGCATTTCCTAGCAGCCAGCAAATCATACTGTCATGCATAGGGAAAAAGCCACTAAAATATCCCCAGCTAAAATATCACAAAATTATGTAGAACTCAATCCTAGGGAGCCATCTGCCATGTGAAAGCTCCACTGATTTCTAAAGGCGTTCATTGCAGGCAGGCTTGCAGGACTGGACGCATAATTCGTCCCTTTTAGAAACTGTAGCTGTCAAAAAAAAGCCTTTATCAAAAACACTTGAGTGGCAGAGGCTGCCTGAAAAGAATGTCTGTGAATCTGATTGGGCAAAAAGCCCCACCACACACCCTCAAAAGGAGTGTGCGCTTGCTGAAAATGTACCACAACTACAGGTACAGGAATGAGATACCCATAAAAGATCTGATCCTGCCATGAGTATGCACGGGAATCTGCCTGCTATCGAGGAGTTTTCTCTTCAGAGAGTGGGCAGATAAGTTTCTTCCTCAGTAGTCATCCTTTTCTGAGTTATAAACCCTTTAAAACAAGTTAAATAGCACTAGACCATGTGGAGGAATTTTTGGCATACACTACACATATATGGAGACATGTGTATGTGTATATGTCTATAATATTTTAGTATTACTTTTCACTTTGTTAATACCTGTTGGCAATGGTTTGGTGGGTCCTGCCTTGGATTCATGCAGCCATTCAGATGGCTGAATACTCTCTCAGGGTCCTTCGCCCAGCTCTGTGTTTTTTTGGAAGCACTGAACCTCTATGTGGAGGAAACAGTCTGCAGAGAGGCAGAAGGGGATGTATTTTATAAATTGCAGCCTGATGAGAACTGCAACAACATTAAACACCCACAGAGAGTTACTATAATACAAATACTAAATTAAAAATCTTTTATAGCACTAGTGAAAGCCAAGCCTCTGATATATATATATAAAATAGATAAAACTCCATTAATTTTCAACTTGGGACAGACGGTATATTTGAATTTACAGACATGCCAAATGGTAATTTTGGCTTCCAGTCTTTGATCTATTATGGGTGATAACTGCATATGGTACTTTCTGAGTCAGTTTCTGTTATGTCATGAGAACCACCACCACTACTACTGGGAGGTGTTTTTACACTAACTAAATTACCAGATCTGGATCATAACATAGAAAACAGGTGTGTTCTAAAGGTAGATTCAGTATTTCAGGTAGATGTCAAATCCAGTACTGATGAAATAAATTAACAAAAGCAAAGCTCACATGACAAATCAACAAGGCATGTAGCTTGTTCAGATTTTTTTCTTTAATGATGTCAAAGGCTTGTGTATCTTAAAAACTTTCTTCAGATGGTCATGCCTGGGAGAGTTAGCAGAGGCATTTGGTCTTTGTCAGTCTGTGTCCAAACTTGTACGTCCTGGGGAGGCACATAGCTGCTTGAGACACCACAGAGCCACCATAAATAGCTGAGGAATGAGAGCATCTGAGTACAATTTGATGGAGCAGATGTTGCATCTCTGCACTCCACAGCTGCCTCAAGGCTTTGTCTGGTGTCAGCCCTTTCCTAAATGAGTTTTCATAATGAATTCATTTGTTAATTGACACATAAAAATCTATGCTAATATAACATTAAGAACCTATCTTAAATTTACAAATGCCAGGAAGCTGGATGGAAAAAAAAAAACCCTAAGCTTGACTCACCAAAACTTACCTACTCTTTTCCATGGGGAAGAAACCACTGAAGCAAACACAGTTTGCATACCACAGAATTAAACCTCTTATATAGTATTTCTGTGGAAACATCTGGTGTCGCTAGAGTTACCTCACCACTGACCAGGCCAAGCAGTGAGGCACTTTCCTTACTCCTTGCAGAAATATAAAGATACTCTTTCTCAATCTTTCAGTGTTACCACTCTTTTTACAGCAGGGCCAACAAAACATAGTAGTGACCCTCATTTAAAACATAAGTTAGGGCAGCTCCTTCAGTACAATAGCCCAGTTTTTAACATTTAAGATGAGGAATCCAGAAACAATGTCCTCCTCAGGCTGATAAGATTCAAATCTACCATTTTACCTTCAGGGAATACCCTCTGTCAGGCAAGCTGCACTTCTAAAGAAAACAACCTTGCATGCTGATCAAGGGCCTGCCAACAGCAGATGGTTCAAGATTTTATGGTCAATATCACACAGTCTCATTCTCTTGTGGTTTCTTCCCATGCCCTGCTGCCCACCCAGTGCCTTCCTCCTGCTGCACCACAGCCTCACAGCCCACCAGTATCTTAGCCCTGGTTTCCAGCTCTGCATCTGTACCATCTCATGTATGGTTCAGCCACCACTACATCTCCAGCACCTGTGATACGCAATCTGTAGAGCAGATTGTCTGCCAATAGGAGAGATAGGAAGGAGGAAAGCAAGCAGTCCTCCGGTCTTCAGAGCATTATGGGTCCTCATCAGGTCACCATCTGTGTCTCATGGGACTGAGAACCAAAGAGAAGAGACATACTGGGCGTGTGTGAAATGAGGGCAACAGGTAGAGCCAGGCCAATGCTGAATCTGAGTTATGACTGGCAGATTTAAATACAATTTTACTACTGAAAATAAAATGGCAATGATCACAAATTGCAGGCTGCAAATGCAATATTCCAAAACCTGTTTCAAATCTGGAAACACTCCAAGACCAAAAAAAAGTACTTTTTTTTTTTCTTATCAGTTAGGATTGCTCTCATTTTTTCAAAACCTGTCTTCCTTCATGGAGGTACCCTGAACTGGGAAGTCAGCTAGAGGAACCAAGCCAAAACAGAAAAGAATAAGTTCCAGAGATTTAAAAGCAGTCACAGAGAGAGCAAAGAGAAAAAGGAACTTGAAGCAAAATGTGTTTGAAATTAAGTATTTGAAATTGTGAGTTTGTGCTGGAGTATAAAGTAACTACACTGGAGTACCAACTAACAACTCCAGTACTGTGATGACTAAACTCTCTTCAATAGGAAATATCATGATGTTATATGAAAGCATATTTTAGAAGGACTTTACTAGCAGAGATGTAAACACAGGGAGTCCACAAATGCAGAATGGAAAATCACCTGCAGACATTACAGCAAAATACTGTAATGACTGTTGATACTACAGATGAGCTGGAGCTAGATAAAACAGGAATGATATTCAGTGTCTGCTGTATGACATAGAGAAAAAGACAGCCCTCCTCATAACAACAGGACTAACAAGATGCTACACTTCTTTCTTTGCTATACAGAGCATGCAGGGTGGATCTGGTCTACCAATTATTTTGTTCTCAAGACTGAGTTGGAAAATATTACCTGCTCCTTCCTGCTTCTCTTCAGGGGAGCAAAAGACAGAGACTTTGTCCGCTCATATCATGGGGACCAGCAGTTTACAGATTGAAGAAGTTGCATAAGGAACATGTATATATAAGTCATCAGGAATAGGGCATGTAACTAGGAGCACAAGTGTATTTCAGGGTGGAGATGGATGATTGTTCTTTGGGTAATACTACTTTGTGTTTACGAAATCTCTCTCCATCTATAGACTACCACAAATAAATTGTTGAGATAATTACTATAGTCTGTTTACACTGCAGTATTTGAAATAGCAAGTCATGATGCAAGCAGTCATGAAAGTAAACATTATTCTTCGTGATTATAAAGAATAATTACCAGATTACGTAAAAATACAAATCAGCAATGGAACAGGTCCTTCCCAGTCCTCTCTTTATAAAACCATCTACATTTTCTGTTGATTTAGTGGTTCAGTCACCCCAGAAGTTGAGAGTGGTACAAATCTAAACCAATTCAAGGGATGTCATGTATCATTTTGTGATGCTCCACCACTTTGCCTCTAGAATAATTTCCTGAATCGATAAGCAAGTGTTCTAACTGTGCTACCTGGGTCTAAATTTCACATTTGCTGATGATTTTGTTTATATAGCGTCTGTGATTTATTCAAAAACCAAAAAAATGTGCAAAAAGTAGTTTCATCAAAACCTTATAACTATTAATTAAGTAACAAGGGATCAAATAATTTGACCTCTCAAATGGAATATAAGACAGTGTATCCTATTAGTAGGATGTGCTTTGTGACAATTAAGTGAATTTATAGGGTGCAGTATAACTCAACATTGTGGAGTTTTTAATAATTCCTAACATTTGACTGGATTTTTAAATTGTGACATTATGAGAAAGCACAAATGGGATAAAAACTATTTACCATCACCCAGTCAGTCAGAGTGACAACATAGATTTTATGACAACTTGTGCGACACTTCAAGCCACTCCCTATGTTCTCCTTAATCACTTGAATGTACCTGGCATAAAAGACGTCTTTATTGGAAAACACATTAGAAAAAAATAACCAAACAGCCATTTCTTTCCCTTTATCATGCTCTCCATAAATACCACAGAGCCACAATACTCCAAGTAAGGAAGGAGTTCCTCCTCAAATTATCTCTTAGGCCCCTGGTGAGAGCTCCCCTTAATTTCTATAAGCCTATTTGAGGAATGAAAATAATGATGTTGCTCAGCCATCTAACCCCAAAATGATTTTCTTGCTACTGTGTGAATGCAATTGAGAAGCATAGCATAGCTCTAGAATACCGATTTTATCAATAAGAATGTATGAAGAGTATAGCCTCCAGGAGTTTATGCCATTGCAAATTTTATAATTTTTTTGCAAATGAGTGTAAAATCAAAAAGGTAGAGGTTGCATTAATTTTGGTAGAGGCAAATGCTTTCACAAATTACCAGGTGGGAGAAATTAAGCTGCTACTTTTAAGGTCAAATTTTAAAGACATGTCAATCTATTTTCTGTTAATGCTTGCCCACAATTCATCTCTACTGGGGTAGACGTAAACTGTATATAAGCAATACCATCAGTACACGTAAATTGGATATGAGGAGCACCATCTGTAGATGAAATAGACAATTAAAAAAAGATATGTTCAAATAACTACGCATGCATAGAAGTGATACTGGAAAAATTGACGCAATGTCTCTAACAGAGGTAAAACTGTCAGACATCATACTCTCCTAAGAACAGCAAACAAGCCAGACTTCTGAATGTAATGCAATTTCTTCTCTCTTATTATTAGGATTTAATACTTTTTTGAGGTTGGAGAATGCAACATATCTCATTATGGACTGGTTAGTACAGAATGTAAAAAAAAAAGAAGCTTCTAAGTATTGAAATAATGAGGGCATTTTCCTCCTTCCACATGTAAATTGTCTCATATTCAATTTATTCCCTTATATGTTTATTGTTACATATACTAATACAGAGAATTGAAACAAGGAAAAATAATTAAATGTGTTATAAAACACATGGGAACATACATATTATAAGATCTTTACAAAAAAATCCATCTTAATGATGAAAGTATCATTTAGCATCCACTCTGAAACTGCACTTGATCATTTATTTATGAGACACTACTTTCTGTAGACAAAGAAAGTCTCTTCCAAAAATAGGAATGCCATATTTTCAAGGCATACTGCTTATTTTATTTTTGTAACTAGTAAATGTCAAACAGTATTCATACACAACATTGATGCCTCAATGTTTTCATTCAACAGTGAAGGTACCTTTCCTTGTTATATTATATATTTATGACTCACAGAGGTGTCAAATAAATTATGTCAAAGCAGTTAAAATCAGACCTTATGACACTTGAATTATAGAATTAGGGCAAACAACCTTTGAAATGAAAGACATATGATGAGAATTAGAAACATTTAATTTGCATGAATATAATGCTAACAGTTTTTATATATATATATTATGCCTAATTTATGATTGTCACTATATTAATTTCTTAATATAAGTTTACACTCAAGTATTTTCCTTCTTCTTTTCTTTGTTTTGGAGTGTGTGGGACAAATTCTGTAAGAACCACATGATCCAATCCTGATTTTTAAATACTCTGTTTAGTACACCCTAAATTTTTGCGGAAAACTATTCATATAATGTGTCATCTAATATTTAGAATCCTTGGCCATCTCTTGAAAAACATCTTATATTAATGTTTTCCTAAGAAGTGCAGAATATACCAAAATGTGCAAAACTGAAGCATAAGCCAGGTGATTCATGCATTTTCAATTTAGGAATGTAAAATCTGAGCATTTAAGTACCTAGATAAGAATCAAAGTGAATGGTTAGGTTTTCAGAATTGTTTACTACTCAGAGTAGTACACTTATTGGCTTCATTAGTTTAAACCTGGTAGCAAATGAGACACTTTCTGAAGCTTCTGCTACAGGTGTGGAGTAGCTATCATACCTCTAGACATCCATATGAACAGAGAAAGGACTTCGCAGGACTCAGTCCCTATTTCCAGCACTGCACAAGCCTATATATGCAAGCATGGTTAATAAAACTTTGAATTACTCCTAAAGCTCTCTAGGGATGTTCAGGTAAATAAGGCACGAAGGAACAAAGGTTAATTTCTGCCTCAGGAGGGGACAATAACTAAACCCCTTATTCTTACTGGCTTTAATTCACCTCTTTGGGGATCATGAGACCTGGACCTGCACCACTGTAAGGAGACACAGATTTTGAGCAGCCTGTTTGCTACAGGGTGAGTCTGGCTCACCTTGCCCTTAGGTGAGAGAGAAGAGAAGACTCTGGGGAGAACTTATAGCAGCCCTTCTGTTCTTAAAGGGGACCTAAAGGAAATCTGGAGAGAATCATATATTAGTTTGAGTTGGAAGGGACCTTAAAGATCATCCAGTTCTAACCCCCTGCCATGGGCAGGGACACCTCCCACTGGAGCAGATTGTCCAAGGGCACATCCAGCCTGGCCTTGAACACCTTCAGGGATGGGGCATCCTCAACTTACCTGGGAAACCTGTGCCAGTGCCTCACCGCTCTCATCATGAAGAAATTCCTCCTTAAGTCTAGTCTAAATCTTCCCCTCTCCAGTTTACAGTCATTGCCCCTTGTTCTATCACCACGAACCTTTGTAAAGAGCCCCTTGCCAACAGAGGGGCTCTTTATCTGGGATTGTAGTGACAGTAAAAGGGGTAACTGGTTTGAAGCTGAAAGAAAGGAGATATAGATTACATATTAAGTAGACATTTTTTTTACTGTGAGGGTGGTGAGGCACTGTAACAGGTAGCCCAGAGAAGTCATGGAAACCCTGTCACTGGAGGTGGTCAGGGCCAGGCTGGATGAGGTTATGAGCAACCTGACTTAGTGGTAGGTGTCCATGCCCATTGCAAGGGGGTTGGAAGTAAATGATCTTTAAGGTCCCTTCCAATCCAACCTATTCTATGATTCTGTGTTTACATTGTATTTTATACTATTCTATTATTTCACAGTAATTGTATTTGGACTAGATGGTCATTGTAGATGCCTTTCAACTGTTCTGTCCTGTTCTATTCTGTTCTGTCCTGTCCTGTCCTATCCTATCCTACCCTATCCTATCATACCCTGCCCTGCCCTGCCCTATCCCATCCTATCCCATCCTATTTTAGTGAAGCTAATTGGGATGTTTTGTGTTAAGCTTCAACACATTGCATAATAATTCTTCTTGAGAGCTGGAGTGAAGTCAGTGGTCAGACTACACAAAGAAGTGTTGAGGAATGGTTTGAAATTCATAGTAGACTCCAAAACTTAATCTAGGTGGCTTAGGGTGTTTCTTTCAATTTTCACCAAAGAACAGCAGTTGTTTGTGTGTTGACTCTGCAAGTGAAGCAAATACACTACCACCAGAGACTGGCAGAGAGCAAGTCAAGCAAGACATTACCAGCCCACCAGCAGAGTAATCAGTGATCTCCTGCCAGTCACTGACTGGTGTATGAGATGTGATGGTGTCATATCCTGGTCACTTGAAGACAGGCACTATGCAATCACCAGTTTTGGTAAACATCAGTAGTTCAGCAGAGGAGGGAGGGGAGGGCATATTGGAGAAACAGAAACTGCATCAGAAGTCATTTGACCTTCAAGGAAAATGGGAAAAAAGTTTCCTCCCTCATGTGTTAACCATGGCTCTGTAAAGCAGTTCTGGTCTGACAGTGCTTAAACTCAATACAGATGGTTTTAAAGCAATCAAAAGGACAGCTATTATCATGGACGCCTTGAACACTCTGTTCTGCTGAGAAACAACTATCCTAAGTAGAGTAATGTGCCAGAGAGGGACTCTAATTAGCAGTGTATATTCTCAGATATAGAAAGAAATGTAGGCTAATTTTATAAAGTAAAATGCATTACAGGAATATTACAAGTATCCCGAAGCCCAGTGTTGGAAAGTTAGGAAATTTAGAGTTATGACCAAATGTTTTAAGGGAAGAACAGTATTTTATCCCCAGTTCTGTCCTGAGAAACAACCAGGCAGTAATCACAGTGTTATTTTGAGTTTGAAGTCATGCTGATGAAGCGCCTTTTTAAATGACTCTGAAGGTCTTTGAGCTAATGGGAGATAAATATCCATCTCAAACCAGCCATTTAGCTGTGGAAAGCAGTGGAAAGTGAAAGGCATTTTGATTAGCAATACAAAATTGCTAATTTGATGCAGGGGATTTCATTGAGGGTTAATGCTACAAAGACTTCTGAAAACATCTCTATTGTTCCATTTACAAGATCATTCAGAACAAATTCAAAAGTCTGGTAGATGCATCTTTGCTTAAGAACCTATTTTTAACAATTTCGTTAATGAACTTGTCTGTAA
>WAAB01015509.1:119515-136493 GCA_013389865.1 Piaya cayana
AAGGCATTTTGATTAGCAATACAAAATTGCTAATTTGATGCAGGGGATTTCATTGAGGGTTAATGCTACAAAGACTTCTGAAAACATCTCTATTGTTCCATTTACAAGATCATTCAGAACAAATTCAAAAGTCTGGTAGATGCATCTTTGCTTAAGAACCTATTTTTAACAATTTCGTTAATGAACTTGTCTGTAAGTTTTCAGGAAAAAAACATTTAGGCATCAAAGAATAAATACAGAACTTAGTAGAAAAGATGCCATTTATTCAGTTTACAGTTAAGTAAAGATCTTCATTCAGCTGTGACATACAATTGATGCTCTACAATTAATGTACAATGTAAATAGTTTCTAAAGTGTTAATAAATTACTAAAACTGTTTGAGGATTTTATTAATCAAATGCTACAGACTGTTACTGAGTCTGAGGATGTAACAAGTCATCTACAAAGAACTACAGCCTTTGAAATGAATTCGCTTGGGACAATGCACAGAATTTATTTCTCCCATGTATAACAAGCTTCTCACAGTTATTAATAAAACCTTTATAAAGTATTTATGAAAGCAGCCTTAGCAGAACATGTACAGCACACTTCTACTCATCTGTGGGACAAAGCAGGGAATAACTCCAGGAGCCACCTACAATTGAAAGGGTAAAAAACCTTATGAACTTCAGTATTGTCTTCTACTAGTGTGAAATCACAAAGACCAGAAACCTATCGATGCCTTAACACAAGTATGCAGAGACATGAAAATCATTCCCTGAGCCACCTCATCTGCTTCAGGAAGTTGCTTTGGGCAGAGGGAGTAAAGACAGTTCAGGAAAATGCATATATGTAACTGCTGCTGAAAACGGGATGCTGAGCATTAGATTTTGCCTATACACTCCAGATGCACAAAGCACCCTTGAAATTCTCTTCTCTCTGTAGTACTAAATGGCCATTACCATTAAGCCATAAATCATTTACCTTCTAGCTTCCACAGGTTTTTTTAAGTTGATAAGGAAAAATCCTACTCCTCATTTTTTTGAATTTTTTTTGTTGTTTAACTCTTACATGTTACAGCTGTTCTTCATGTATGGCAAGAAAAAATGAAAAGAAAAACATCATACATGTTGCCACATAACATATTGACATGATAATATATTCTAATACAATTGATGGCAACATATAATCAGAAGCCAAATACTTGACCAATTAATTCTTCTGTCCCATCAGACAGTACTGCACACCAGAACTGGGGCTGAAATGTGGCCTACACGTGATGTGTCTCTCCACTGTCATCTCTCAACTGCCACAGCTTAAGATTTCAACACCAAGCGAATAACAGCTCAAACTAGAAATGCAGACTGGAAATGCTGGAAACAAGAGCAAATTTTGAAAAAAATATAACCGGTTTTACCTCTTTGATCTGAGCTAAAGAATACCTGTGGCTTTGAAAATGTAGCAAACCATAATAATAACAACTCACAACAACTACCAGAGGGGAAGAAAATCCAGTGCACTTACACTACATACATCTGCCCTCTCTGAATATACAGTTCTCCTACTGACCTTGACAGGCATTAAAAAGCATGCAAAATGAAGTATGAAAAGATGGAAGAATATGATAGCTGTGATATGATGCTGTTATTGCAAATGACTGTCTTTAACACAAAAAAAAGGATAAGTAAAGCCATTGAAAATATTATGCACTGGTATATGGCTTCCTGCGTATACTGTATCAATTATAACACACTGTTTTTAAGAATCCATAATGTCTCATTATTCCATGCACAAAACTACAGTTGCATATTACAACTAATGTTACAACAGAAGATATCTAAAAGAATATACCCACTGGTAAACACAGCCAGTACCTATGTCTGCTTCAGAATAAATTGTATGTAAATGTATACAAAAATATTATATAAAACTATTATAGAGAAATTATTCTCTGAGCAATGGAAGATGAAAGATTTTTTTTTTTCTGAACAGCATATCTGTCATTGCTGAATGCAGTAAGTATACATGACACAAAAAAATCATCTATGAGATCCTCTGGAGAAGAAAGGAGAAATCATGGTGGAGTTCATTCTGAGTATGAGTACATCAAACTAGCCATATTCAATGAGTTGGCATCACACGTCACTCTGTTCACTGAACTTGCTGCAATTCTAAATTGGGAGACAGAGAAAAATATTATAATACTTTCCTAGAATTAGCAAATAAAAATTAGCAGGTGAAGCAGTGTTAGTTTGAAAATGGCAGCATTACAAATCAAAAGGTTGTTTTTGATGAAGATGGACTGCTTAAAGCAACAGATGAGTCTCATCAACTTATCAACATAAAAATTAGAATGTCATGACATTATCCTTGGTGGATGTAGACAAAGGCACCTTTGCATTTCCAAACAGCAGTGGAGATGAAAATGAACCACAAAGACCACTTGGTTCTACCTTTCTTCTGAGGGAGGAAGCTGAAATGTAAATTGGAACAATGACTTGCCATATATCTCTAACTTCTTCCTTCTGTTCTTTTCTATCCTAAACCTATCCTATCTTATCCTAACCCCATCCTGGTGTTTTTCTTTCATGGAAACACTCAAAGTTTCTACTGACTTCAGCATCTTAAAAAGGCTCAGGGAGAATACATAGTCTGTGTTCATTATAGTGTGGTGCTGCTATTGCAGTCACATTGTCTTTTTACTCCTGTCCATCTCTTATCTTCAGGTGTGAAACATTAAAAAAAAAATTTTTTAAAAGCCCCAAATCACATACTTCGGATAGTCTGAAGAGGCAGCAGCAGCATATATACACTGTTCAAATATGAGGCTGCATGCAAGCCTTTCAGACTAACCCACTAAGCCACTATTCAGACTGTTGATTTGCTTAGCAGCTTTGGTTAGAAATCTGGGATCAGTTCAGAATTGGGCTTCTGAGCTCTAATTCCACCATTCCAATTTGAACATTTGTCCTGGTCTTTCCATGTCCCATTTTATGGAAATGAGAATGCTAGTACATAATAACTAAGAAGAATGTTAGGAAGGTTAAGTAATGTCTATAAAGAATACAGACATTTTATAACATAACAATCATCCTAATTCATCTAACTGGACCCAGATAAAATATACAATAGTTACCCCCATTATTTTTGCCCTGCAGTTACTATTTAGTAATTTTTTTTCTTTTCTTTTGCAGGGTGACAAAATGAAAAATATTGAAAAGCTCCAAAGACAATATGTGTTTCTGGTCAATCCACTAGTCAAACTGTGCCAACTCATCTTATCTGGATAAATCAATGGAAAGTGATTTTGTCCATAGGCAACTCTAATTTAATTAGTTAAAATATGAAGTGGAGAAAAAAACCCAACAACAAATCCACAGACTATGATGAGTTTAATGTCCCTTAGAGAAGGTTCTGAGCCTTGTTTGGAATCCTAAATAAAACCACGGGAAAGCATGCTACTTGTAATGGATGCTCAGTTACACGTGGTTTACAATGGAAGAGGCTCACACAGTTTACAAGGAAAGCCTAACTTTACAGCCTTTTAACAAGGAAAGCAGGAATTACTATTGAGTGAGTAAATACATGTTCAAGCAAATGCGTTTTCAAGCCTCAATTTCTGAGCCAAGTCTTTCTTCTTCCTCTCTCGCTGTTCCACCTCGTGTAATTCCTCTCTTTCCACCAATGTCCACCGGCACACTACAGTGCAGGGCAAAGACACCTCATTAGCTAGAAAACAATTGGCTTGGTATCTAGAAGTGTGGTGCTATGTGAAGTAGCTTTAAGCAACCCCAACTAAGGAACGGATTGTTGTTTCAGCACTGCAGAACTGGGTGTGAGTTAACTTGCCTCACCAAGAAGCTACATTAGTTTTTTCTGGATGACATTACACTTTTCCAGTGGAGAATACACCTAGATTAACTCAGTGCAACACAGTGCCCCTGGACCTAGAGTAGAAGACCAAGAAGTTGTTGCTAAAGGAGAGAAGGTGATGGAAAGAGGGTGCTAGCAGGAAAAACTTTGTAACTGCAGTCTATTGGATGAGGACTGGTTATAGAGAATAGACAAAAGCTTTCTGCACAAAGTGTTCATGGGGTAACTAAGACTTCCCCCAGATTTTGATTAATTGCATCAGCATCCAAGAAGCCCTCCAGATTTCACCTACCCCTGTTGTAAGTCTCACTCGGTGGATTTGGACGGCATTGATTGCTGAAGAAATAGATTCAAAGAAGACAGGTTTTTCAGATTCAAGATTTCCACCATACTGCATTGCCTTTATCAAGGAAGCTGCAAGAAAGTGAACATGAGCACTGATAAGGTAATGAGGATATACAAATCATTGTGTTAAAAAATTTGCTGTAAGCTGATACTTGCCTTTGCAGTGTGCTAGAAACACATCGATGTGTCTGTTTTTACAGTCCATGTAAATCTATATGTGAAAATATGAAATTCAAAAAAAATCCTATTTAAAATGCCAACAGAGAATAAAACATGCAAAAGGAACACATTCCAATCAGGCAGAGAGCATGAAGTGCTGCTGTTGATGCCATACTTCCAGTAGCCACCAGAGCGAGCCCTTATATAACGCAAATACCACAAACCCAAAACAATATCCTCCCCATCCTCAAGGTACCTGAGAATTAAGCCTGAATTTGATTAACAATTTTTCTCTTTTTATTGTATTTTTTAGGGTGAATCAGACCTAGAAAACTTTGAAACTTCCACCAGTCTAGCAGAAAAGCGCCATAATAATCATGGTACATTCTACAGTAAGTGATTCTTCTTCCTTTGAAAATGCTAGACTTCACAGAGCTCAAAAGTTAAAAAATGTGAAAATAAGTCTAGAATGGGAGTAGGGATTTTTTTCCTGGAAGATGAGGAACATCCAAAGCAGTTCCTACAAAACAATCCCTGCACATTGGAACAATTCTGAGACAAGAGATTCAATGAGAGCCACATAAGAAAACAATATTTTTAAAAATAAAAATAAAGCAAAAGCCTGATTCAGTCTAAAATTCCCTCTAACTCTAGCAGCAGTGATGGTATGTGGGAAGGAGTGTAACAAGGACACAGTAAGTGTCTTCCTCCTTTGTCTAACTTAGTTTTGGACTAGTCTCTTACTCAAAGGCTGCACTCCCAACCTGCACACTTCACATGATGGGCTTAGCTCTCTTAAATTTGTCAAACATTCCTTCAATGTAGTTTGCATTTCTGAGGTCTGTAAGATCTTTTGGAAATAAGTTTCACATTTTTTTAAATTAATGCTTTATTGAATGCCCTATATTTTGAAGGGAGACATAATAAAGAACAACTTCAACTAACCTTATTTTTCCAGTTTTCTTTTGAGTATATCCCTACCTATATATGTAGTTTTAATTTAACATTTTTAAGGCAGTACTTACTTCACTCCTTAATCACTGCAGTAAATTGAGAGAATGGTTAGTATAAGAAAAGTCCTGGGCTGAGACCCAAGCTCAAATCTAATCTTCTGTCTTGCTCAGAAGAATTATATGAACCAAACCTTGCATACCCCCTTAAATCTGTACCCATCGTAAAAGTATTAAATGCTGGACCCAATGGAAATGTAAGAAATAGCTTTGATCATAATTTTATATAGAACTGTTCATTATGTGGTTACTGATTTTAATCTTCTGGGAGCTTTTTTGGAGCTCCTGCAATGCTGAAGGAACCCAGCCTGCTAGGTATGTAACCCACAGGGGAAAACATGGAGATCATTAAGACTTCAGTCTTAGCAGAAAGCAGGACATGGAGATAAAATCTCAGAATTTAAAGATGAAATTTTAAAGCAGTAAACCTGCACATGCCTCCACTGCAACTGACATTACTGATATGACAGGGTCAAATATGACCTAAAATTAAAACCAAAACAAATCCAAAACTCTTCATAAACTCATCTCCATTACATACAGATACTTACATTTGCACTGAATGTCACCCAAAATCTTTAGAATTAATTTTTTTCAAATAATATAAACACAGTGCATTTTAATACCAACTCTGCGTTCATCTTTTCCGTGAGTGACAAGTTTATCCACTGGTATAAGCAAGGTGACTATTAGCTGGCCCCAATAACTTGTATGTGTAACTGTATTTCTACATACAAAATTTGTCTGAAGTCATGAATACCTGAAGCAGCTCTGAGACTCCTGTGTAGTCAAAGAAATGCAGTCCACTGCAGTCTAATATCAAAGCACGTTGCTCAATGTAACATGACTGCAATGACTCACCTACATATTTGATAAATGAAAAACATCATTTAAATGGGAGAATAGTCAAGAAATGCATATAAGAATAATGATAGTTCAACAAAATAATTACGAACTACTACAATAAAAAAATTACTATTATGTACTGAGGTATCAGTCAAGGAAATGGCACATTTCAGAAGCACAAATGAAGGTTCTTCAGAGCAGTGGGATGAAGTGATGACAAGCCAAATGTATTATTAGTGAGATGTTCTAAACAAGAAGACTCTCCTAAGAATTAAAGAATTGTGTCTGAAGAAAAGGAATTCTAAATGACCCAGGATAATATCTTGGCTTGTCTGGAAGAGTTTACATGCAATACACAGGTAACACAATAATTTCTGTGGTGCCTAAATGCCTGCTTATGTATTAACTAATATCCTCCTATAAAGAAGAAAAATATGTGCACTGGAGTGTTCCATTTTCCTAAAGGTTTACTGTGCTGGGTTTTATTTGGTCAGGTTTCTTTATACTACCATGTATTGACACTGGATAAATAACATGTTGGTAAGATCTGCAAAGGTCTTATACTCATTCTGCAACCTCAGGCCATCTTGTGCTTAAATTAAGCGCTCTGTACTAAATGTGTCTTAAACTAGGACATAAATAAATGATTCCTGGCTTTCATAAAGGGAAAATAATGCACATCTTATTTACATTGCTTTGTGAACGTATTTTTAGCCATCATAATGCACAGAAGTAAAAAAAAAAAAAGAAGAAAAGGAATTCTGAATCCAAGGATGGGTTAAGCTAAATAGTTTTGACAAAGCAGAGGAAAAAATTTGGACTCTTCTAGTATTTTACAGTATAGCCCTGTATAGTCTTCAGTAGCCATTACCATTGTGTTGCTGTGTTATAGCAAAACATTCTATCAACTTCAAGTAAACTAAACACTATGGTATCATAAAAATGTCATGAGTCTGGTTAAAAAGTGTAAACAATGTTCAGACAATATTCCTCAAATCAGATTCTTCACTGTGTTCTTAGTGCTTCTAAGTGTTTTAAATAAACATAATATTTTAATTCCATCCATAATGAAGTTATCTGTACAAAGTGTCTTCTGCAAAAGGTTGCTGAAGCTCTCCTCTAGGAGTGTATGTGCTCTGGTTTGATTTAAGTATTATGAAATGCGGGAACAGTGGAATTATCCAGCTTTATCCTTAATTGATGTCAAACCCTTAGGTTTTTTTTTTCTTTATTCTCTCCTCTACTAATACACACTGGTGCCTGTGGTGTAACTGATAACTCAGTTGATGTTTTCTGAGATTTTCTCCTAAGCAACATTAAAGATCACAAAGATTTAACATTACTCTAATCTTATCCCATTTTTACTTTTGCATACTAATATTCAAGTCCCACAATCAATGCAAAAAACCCCAAAACCAGAGCATAGCAAAACAGCCTCTTAGATGTCTGTCTAAAGACCAGTTTAGGCAATAACATGGGAAGTAGTCCCTCTCATTATATCTGCCTTAGGATGCACATAGTGATTTCTGTGAAATGAACAGAGACTCTTGCAAAAAAAGGCATTTCGATGGGTTCCCTGATTTTGAATTCTTAAAGTCAGTCAAGAATAGAATAAAACTAAGACCTGTTTTGTCAAGTTTACCCAAGTTTAAAACTGTTTAGCACTCACACTTCATTGAATGTTTGGCCTAACTGAAAATATTAATCTCCAGACAACTTGAGTTTACCTAGAAATAAATAGAAAAGCATGGAGCCATGTTGCATACTTGCATCCATCTTAGTTTTAATATAATTTATAGATAAAAACTCACCATGGCAACTTCCATTGGAAAATGAACAGAGCAATGTGTTCTGTTCACACTGAAATAAAAGTAACAAACTATTAACATACCAAGGAAAACTAGTCCAATGTATGTAAGCAGAGAAAATCAGTGAAATACATAAGAATTCTGCTTCTCAACATGAAAGTTAAGTACCTCGCTCCAAAATCATATTGCATGCAACAGACTATTGGATATATAATATTTTCTCTTGGTATTTTTCTAAAGTTATATAAAACTGATATTTCGCTTTTCTTTTTAGATGATTCAACATCTGTCATGCTTGATTATTCTAGAAAGCTCATTAGAAACGTAATGGTTTTGGGGCAGTAAAGTTGTCATAAAGTGGGAAAGATGTTCTTGATAAATTCTAGTTAATGATTTTATAAGATTAACTATTTTTCTTTTCTACTTGCTGCAATGTCATCTGCTATGCTAATTTTTTAGTAAGAATATTTTTTACATGCAAATTTATTAAAGCATTACCTTTAATTGGAGAAATCTTTTATAATTATTTCAATATGAATGATAAGTTCTCAGTATAAACATGAGTTAAAACCAGAAGCACAGCAGTGGAACAAACCCCAATATTTTGTTTATCTGTAGCAATTTTTTTCATTCCCATTATGTGCTGCAGAAGGATCTCCAACCCACAGGGAAAAAAAAAGTATCTCAGGTAGGCGTGCTGCCAAGTATCTTACAGAAGAGACAAAGGATAAAATCTCCCTCCTAAGTAACTTATAAATCAACTTATTAAATTAACTTAATACACTTATGAAATTAACTCAAAAATTAATTCCATGCAACCTTTAAGTAATCTCTCTCTGTTTGGGGTTTTTTTATACTAATCCAAATCAGTTAGCCTTGCAGAACCAAGGAAATAAAGTATTGTAATTTCCAAGCTGAATTTCTGAACATGTAGAAGCCACCCATCAAATCAGGTATGAGTACCACAACTCTTTGGCTGAAGAAAGCAGAGATGGTAGGTACACCTTGCTGAACACTGTCTTTTAACAAGTTATGTAAGAAATGGTTATGATTTTCTCAGTCCAATATGGCAAACTGGATGAAATTGCGTACAGTAAGACCTGAATGGTATTGGAATGTCTTCATTGCCATGACATAAAAATAACAGGAGCTTCTTTTCCCTCTTAGGAAGTGTTGTAGGAAGTTGCAGTAGTCATATACAGATGAAATCGAAAAATACTGTACTTAGAGAAATTTTCTCCAAAATTGAGTTACACGTAACTTGTGTACTGCTTATTTTTGCAATATAATCAGTGCAGGAAATGAAATAGTGTCTTTGAGAACAGTCAGTTTGTACCTTCTTCCTAATTATCCTGTAATTATTTATAGTTAGAAACAGAAATGAAGTGTCAATCACTCATATACTCATCTCCAGCAAAATAAAAATCATATTTTATTCAAGTAGATTTGTAGCTACTCGTTGTCTTTTAAAAATCATAACCTTATGTTAGTCAAAGTTATGTGATTGTGTGATTTCGAAGTTATGTGATTTCTGCCAGAAATTTCAAAGACTTTTGGATCGGTGCTTTAATGTCTATTACAGGAAAATACGCAGAAATATCAGTTATATGCTTTTCAAGTAATTATTAGAAAATAATCTGACCTGATTACGATAAGGATTAACTTTATTCTGTTCTAAATTAATAATCTGCAATACTACCTTCTTATACCCATTTCAGTATCTGGCTGCATTTTTTAAGAAATACAAGGAAACCAATCATGACCTTCAGTGCTATTCTCATGATTACTGCAGCATATAGTACATCATACCTTGTTTACATCTTCACATCCCTGGATGCTTGTGCTATCCATTTCGATTATCTTTATCAGGTCAGTATGAAATTTCCTGGCGTTCAGAAAGACTAATGGGTTGTTGACTGAAATTATCTTTACCTGTTTTAATGATTCCTATGGAAAGAAATAAACATAATATTGAAAAGATTATCTTGCTTTTGGAGACACCATTCTGCTAATTTTAATGGGCAAACACTTCAACTGACAACATCTCAGCAGGTCAGCAGCAGACCATGAGGGCAGATCAATGTTCTAATTCTGAGTTCTCCAAAAGGCTTTAAGTCCACAGATGTGCTATATTCAATAAAGCTTCCTATCAGTAACTGTAAAAAGGGGTCTGGATACAGAAAATATCCGTTTACTACTGAAATAAAACATCTAATTATGTTAGTATCAGCTCCACTTGTGACAATGTGTTACAGGATGTAAAAAAAAAAAGAATCCATAAGAGAATATAGATTGAAAAAGCCCCATTTTTTTCTAACAAAACAAGGTCAAACTCAAACACCAGTAAGGGGAGCTGACACATAGAGTATTTTTCAAGGTGTTCCAAAAAGCATAGGATTGCACTGAAGATATACTATTTTCCCAACAGACCTTCAATCAAAACAGGAATAGAAATCTCCACCATAAACTATACAAACTACCTCCTCTATTATTCAGACTTCTGGGAACCAGACAATCTCTCAGACACCACCACAGCCACCATCATACAAACTAAGGAAATATTTCAAACATCCAAAACTGAGGAAATGAACCCCAGGAGCTTTACATAGAGTCTTTGTGCAATTTACCTATGAATGTGATTGTGGTAAACATCACATCATCAACATACCTTAGTCAGTCAAGTGGCAAAGCCTAACTGGTAATTAAAATGGCTAAGATTATATGAAACAAATCTCTAAAATAAGAGTTAAACAGAAAGCAATAAGTGCTCAAATGTATAAATACCCAGACAGCTCATAGATTACCATAAAACCAATTCTATACACAGCTTGCTGTGGAGACATGGGCACTTTGGTGTCATACCAGAACAATGTGGAAGATGAAAATTGAGAAAAAGGAAGACTGATGTGCAAGGATCAAAGCTTGTAATGATCAAGAAGCTAACAATCTTTCAAAAATACAAGGTGCAAAATTTGAAAGGCTCAGATTGAAAGGCCAGATCAAGCAGATGGTAGACATATATACAAACTTTGTCCAGGATCAGCAAGGACAACTGTCACAAATTTGACTCAGTTATTCCTTCTTTTGGCTTGGTTATAGCTTCTTTCTCAATAAGAACTGTTTTGAGAAAAATTGACTTCCTCTTTGTTGTGTCCTTTCTAAGAAAGAAAATTATCTCAGGTGGTCTGTTCCTGTTGTCACTTACGAAGATATTGGCAACTGCCCCATGGAGTCTGAACAGCACTCCCTATGCTTCAGTAAGAGTTCAGTGATTGTCTATGAAGCAATGTGTTTCACATCAGCTTCTAAATACCTTCTTGATTCTTTTCCACATTAAAGTGTCTTTTCTTCTATCGATTAAATAACCCCTATAAATCCACAGACCTTAATGGAAGGGTAGGTCATTAAGCGTGCATATTTCCATGTTTAGTAGTCCTGTTGTTTATGTCTAAGCTGTTATTTACCAGAGGAACTTGGATCAGTCTCACATTCATACATTAAAAACTACCCTAAATGCCTGCTACAAACCAGTGACTCTGAATTAAATTAAAAACATTTTTCTAACTCATAAAAATATTTTCCTTCCTTGTTTTGTGTAATACATTCTTAAGCAATTTTCTTTCTTAACAAAATGTTATTTTCCCCACTGTCTGCAGACACTAGTTTGTTATTACATGGTTACTGGCATTAATCTTAATGATTAAGGAGAAAAAGAGCAGGGCAGTGGTTAACTCTAAAAAAAAGACCCACAAGGATTTGTACAAAATATTTTCTGTACTGATACAAAAATAAGCAAGCAAATCAAATTTTGCTTACCCATCTCTGACAAAGTTACTCCAACATTTTTCTTAAGGATGAAAAGTGATATAATTATTGACAGCTGGGTTAGCCTCAACAACAGTGTTTTTAATTCACACTTTGGAATCCTTGTTCTCATGTGCCTTTCACATTCCAGAATTGTTCAGCATGTGCAAATAGGAAACCCCCAATCCAAGTTCAGATTTTAAGTCCAAAATAGCTCTGATGGAAAATGTTTGCCAGAAAAAAAAAATTTTTTTAGAGGAGAGCTTCTTAATGGTGAGGTAATAACTGCTGATCCTGTTGCTTGCTGGTATTAAGACTTTTCACAAGCATTAGGAAAGGAAAGATGACAGAAACTGCCATGGTAGAGAACGCAGGATATCCTAGTGATGGGACTCTGTGCTGATAATACATATGGTTCTATCTCTCTCTTGGCTGCTGACCTATCATTTAATTTTGGAGGAGGCGGTTCACCTCTCTGGGTCATTACCCTTTTCTTCTTACCATAGGTTTGATCACAAGCAACTTGGATGATAATTGCAAGGAAGATAAATCTAAAATCTCTGATTGTTAGGTTTAAGTTTGTAAGAAGCCAAATTTGAAAAGCAGTCTTTTGAAGAGATTCTTCCATTAATTTTCACATGAGTGTGGCCTTGATTGAGTACAGGGTAGTGAGATGTGTGCAAAAGTCTGTGACAGCTTCATGGTACTGTCCCTCCTTCCCCAGTCACACACAGTGTCCTCTGGGACAATCTTATCATGAGGGCCTGGCAGCAGAAATGGGATAGAAAAGAGGCTGTAGATGAGAGTGTCAAAGGCCTTTCAGGAAATACAGAAACTTTACAAAAATACAGAGACAGCTATTGTCTGTTCAAACAGCCCTTGCCCTTCCTGACAAGAGATTTCCTTAGACATAGGAATTAGTAAACTTTTACAAAGAGTAATTACTAACTTCAAAGGAATCAATAAACTAAGATAAACAAATCTAAGAGGACTTGCCTAACTTCACTTTGCACATCAGCAGCACAACCAGGAGATTATTCCAATTTCTTATGCCTAGACGAGTTTTGTATTTACTATGTCATGCTGGCTTTAGATTTTAAGTGATTGTTTCAAAAACAATGGTCCCTTGACTCCCTGATTACAATCTGGTAATTAATGAAAGAAAGTAAGCAAATATTAATTAGTGAAGAACACACACAGACAAAAAGATAATTTAACTTACACAATTATCTTCTGTTTTGTATTTATAATCCGCTTCTTTAACATTTTTAAAATTCAGTGTCTTTGCTCTGTAACCAACACACAGAGAAAAACTTTAAGGCAAATCAATAGTGGTCTTGAACTTAACTCTTACTTTCATAGTGGAATTTACCAAAAGTTTCTTCTTTAAGTAGCAGAAGATTAACAAAACCATACTGGCTGTTTTAAGCAGAAACCATCTTCAATAATTGTAATTTTGAGCTATTTTCATGCTGCTTCTGCAACTTTGTATGAGAACAGAGATATGCACAAATGCTTAACACCATTAACTTTAACAAATGTTAAATCAAGCTTTCTATACTGTACTTAATTTTGGTGAGATTCAATGTCAATGCAATCAACCACCTGCAAGCAGCAACTCATTTGCCAAACGAGTAAACTATTAATTAACTTTGCAGCACAAAATGATGATCAACCAGAAGGGATATCTTCCTTTAGTCATGATCCAATGTAGCAACTGTACTATATGCAAAAGAATATATTAATTTGTACTAGCTCTAATTTCTTTGTCCTGGATTTTCTAATTCATATATAGAATTTATAATGAGATTTTCCTTAGACATTAGAATAGTTGCACAGTTATGTTTTATTAACATATATTAGAAGTAAAAATGTCAACAATCAACTGCTGTGCAACACAGTATATAGGAGTTTATAAAGGTGCTTTAGCTACTAAGACTTACTAGACATACTTTCTCCTTAGGGAGCAAATGAATATCTAATGGAAACAGAAACTATGTTATTGATCTTCCTGTTGATCTTAATCTGCCTTCACGTAACGAGTCATGGAGATGTGAAATACTGAGAGAAATCGCAAAATAATGCCATAATACGAAATGTTTTAGAGATCCTTAGCCTACAGTAAATGCAGAAGTGTGGGTTTTCCTTTTGAATTTTCTTATCTTGTGGTTTTTGCCACTAAATCCCTGAAATTTCACTATTATATTTAGTGAACTGTACATCTGTTCTGAATGTGAAGAAATATACAAGAAAGTGGACATAATGATGTGGTACCGGAACATTTGAATACATTTATTTCTCACCTGGGAAAGCGAAAAATCACAATTACTATAGTGCAGACAACACCATACAGCAGTCCTACGTTGGCAGCAAAGCATATTGTAAACACGTAAGTACTAATCCATATGCCCTTTAAAGAGGGAAACAGAGTTGATTAGTCTTATTTTTTGTAGCAGTGTGCATTTCATGAATCAAAAATGAGGATTTTAAAAATGAAGATAGTTTTTCAGAGATTATTATTTAGATCTTTGAACTGGGAAATACTGAAGACTGAATTAGCATTTAAAATAATATCTCCTCAACAGCATAATTCAGAAACAATTCAGTGGTTTTGTAAAACTTATATAAGATTTTTCACATTGCAAGTTTTTGTCACCTTCTTCACTGCATGCATTTAAAATCTTCCTTTCCTTTTAGACAATAAAGTACCTTGAAGGTCACAGGTCTTCTCCTAATTTTGTCTAATTTTGCCTGCATTTGTCAGAGTATAGCTGACTAAACCAACTCTATAACAAATAAAAATTATTGGGGAACTAATTACTACACATGGAAATGGTGAGATTTCAGATTACTTCCCCATGTTGCAATATTTGATTAGTAAAATTTTGGACTACTTTTAAATACAATTAAAAAACAAACAAACCCACAAAGAAGCATATCTAAAACAAAAACCATTTTCCACAGAAATTTAAAATATTAAAACAAAAAAAAATTAAACATTTCAAAGTTTTTTTCTTAATTATTTTCTAAATGAAATGACCACTTCTATTTCCTTACTACAATGATGTACATGGCAGAGAAATATCCAAATTTTACACCTGTAAGGAGAAAAATACAAACTACTTGATTTCTTATACCAACCTAATATCAGCACATATTTCTTTCTTCAAGGGAGCCTTGGGCAAAGACTGCCACCTAATCTTTATAAAAAAATATTAAAGAAGAATGGAAAATATTTTCACTCCTGTGGATATACTAATCTCCACGAGTGCCTGCTTCACAATTGCAGTACTTCTTGTTAAAGTTTGCAGAGAAACAGATCACATCACAATGGCGCAATCAGTGTTAAAATTATCCTTCTTGATGCTTCCACTTTGCTTAGGAAAGCCAGAGACAATGGAAAGCTTTCAACCTAACCACAGGAATTTTGCCAAGCAAATTTCAGAATTATTATTTATGAATTATAAAATGTAAGTCAAACAGTACTAAGTTGTGCTTCACAGAGCGCGGAGTGTTACATGACTATACCAAGAAACCTTTTCCTCCTCATCTTCCAAACTATTGCAGAAGGTTTTGCAGTCTCTTTAACAGCCCAGGGGCTAGGGAAAGATGTAGCTCATTCTCTGAAACAGGGCTCAATCTCCACTTATATTTTAAAATGATATCTTATAAAAATTTGGTTTACATGTATTTGCAAAGGACATCTTTATTAGCAACAAACATTGAGTTCTGATTAATCAGTGAGAAAGTGATTCTTAGTTTTCTGAATCCAGTATATGCTTTTAAAAGGCTAATAGAAGCGCTACAAACCTGAAAATCAGAGATCAAGAATTAGCCCATTCTAATAAGGCTGAATCCTTAACAACACGTGAGATCAAGCAATTCACCTCAGCTGCAGACCTAAGGCTCGTCATATCTGACTAAATTACAGCTGCAAGCAAAATTCTTCTTTATCAGAAGAAAACAGAAATCATGAAAACCCAACACAAAGTCTACATAGGAAGCATCAAAGTCAAAAATTTTGAAGTGCTGCTGAGTACCGAGAAAGCTAGTTGAATGCATCTTTTGTAAGCTAGGGTCTTAAATCTTAACTGTAATCAGAGACTGCCATTGTTCTGGAGGATGAGCCAAAACAATCAAATCCTCACTTGTCAATCACACTTTTACTGCTTTGTTTTGGCCTGGAGTCAGTGCTTTTTTAGGTAGGATAGTATCAAGCTTGTAGAAAGAAGTTAAGTTGATCTGACAGACTTTTTTTGTGCAGGGGTTGTCACAAGGTTCAACAAATAAGTCATAAAAATATCAAAGCTTTTGTTGGCAACTTACTTCAAGTTGGTTATTGCATGTTCCAGGGCAGATAGAGTCAAATCACTTTTCAAGTTTTAACAATAATGTATTATAGGCACATGTTATTCTCAAAAATAATTTAAAAAATCAACTTCAAAATATGCTTCAACTGTGCTAATTAAAAAAAACTCTAAAAAAGAAGGTAAGAAACAAATAGGAGATATCAAGATGTGTTGAATTCTGCATATATTGGAAGGTGCCTGAAGCATTGAGAGGTATATACAGAGGTATTGAGACTGTATATACAGCAACTACCTCCAAAAGCCTATGGACAGTGTATTTCATTTAGACCATTTCATAAGATCTACCCTTCCACCATTGAGGGGAATGTGAAATGGGAACTTGGAGGGGAAAAAAAAAGCATATAAACAGGAGAAGTGAAGAAGTGGGAGAACACTGCCTGAGCCAGGGACTAAACTATATAAAACTAAGATACTGTGACACTGACTGTTTCTATATCGCTTTGAAACCAGATTGTAAACTTCCCTTTTTGTTGCAAACTGAGATGATCAGCTATTGCCTGTATGGGTAGAGTTCATTTCACTTGGCATTAACTATCTGTTGCACAGATGTCTGCAGCAGGGTGAGCTGCCTAGATTCCCACCATAATCTCCTTAATCTCCTTCTCTGACCAAGTGACTAGACTCTTGGATGAGGGAAAAGCTGTGGATGTGGTCTTCTTGGACTTTAGTAAAGCCTTTGACACAGTTTCTCACAGCATTCTGCTACAGAAACTGTCAGCCTCTGGCCTCGACAAGCGCACACTCTCCTGGGTAGAAAACTGATTGAATGACCAGGCCCAGAGAG
>WAAB01015509.1:136614-220306 GCA_013389865.1 Piaya cayana
TGAGCCAGCAGTGTGCCCAGGTGGTCAAGAAGGCCAATGGCATCCTGGCTTGTATCAGAAATGGCATGACAAGCAGGTCCAGGGAGGTTATTCTCCCTCTGTGCTCAGCACTGGTGAGACCGCACCTGGAATACTGTGTTCAGTTCTGGGTCCTTCACCACAAGAAGGATGTTGAGGCTCTGGAGCGAGTCCAGAGAGGAGCAACAAAGCTGGTGAAGGGGCTTGAAAACAAGTCTTACAAGGAGTTACTGAGGGAGCTGGGGTTGTTTAGGCTGGAGAAGAGGAGGCTGAGAGGAGACCTCATTGTTCTCTACAACTACCTGAAGGGAGGTTGTAGAGAGGAGGGTGCTGGCCTCTTCTCCCAAGTGACAGGGGACAGGACAAGAGGGAATGGCCTCAAGCTCCACCAGGGGATGTTCAAGCTCGACATAAGATAAAAATTCTTCACAGAAAGGGTCATTGGGCATTGGAACAGGCTGCCCAGGGAGGTGGCTGACCCATCTTCCCTGGAGGTGTTTAAGGTGCGGGTGGATGAGGTACTGAGGGTCATAGTTTAGAGATTGGTGGGAATGGGTGGACTTCATGATCTGGTGGGTCTCTTCCAACCTGGTGATTCTATGATTCTATGATAATCAATGGAGATCTGTTTATCAGAGTGAGGGGAATTTAGGATGCAGTTCACCAGACTCCTACCTGATTATGCTGCTGCCTACTTCAGGAAGAGATGAATCATACCCTAACATCCTTCTAATTGGATCTACTTTAACTGCTGAATCAGTAGCATTCTTTACATCCTTTTATATTAATAAATGTGCTTACAATTACAACTCATATATCCATAACTACATCTCCCATCACACCACCATGCAGAGAATGTGTAATTTTTACCATAGATTGTTGCCATTCTTCCTGTTTTGCAAGTCAGGTGTACAACTTAGCTCTGCCTCAGCTGTGGTCACCTGGTGAAGCCATTTGTAAAATTTTTTGTCTTTTTTTCTCTCTGGAGTTGGAAGGGGCTCGTGAGGAGTTCGACTCCTGAGCTATGCCTTTTACATTTAACAGGATAATATTTTATAAAGAATGAATCAACAAATAAATATTACTCATCCTGTTTGTGTTCAATGAGAACCTTAAAGAAGTGTCAAGAATCAGAGCAACAAAAGACAAAATATTCTGTTTCCACACTCTCTCATTTGCCAGACTTATGAGCTTAACAAACCTGACTAGCCTGGAGAAGAGGAGGCTGAGGGGAGACCTCATTGCTCTCTACAAATACCTGAAGGGAGGTTGTAGAGAGGAGGGAGCTGGCCTCTTCTCCCAGGTGTCAGGGGACAGGACAAGGGGGAATGGCCTCAAGCTCCGCCAGGGGAGGTTTAGGTTAGAGATTAGGAGGAAGTTTTTTACGGAAAGGGTCATTAGGCACTGGAATATGCTGCCCAGGGAGGTGGTTGATTCGCCTTCCCTGGAGGTGTTTAAGTTACAGGTGGACGAGGTCCTGAGGGACATGGTTTAGTGTTTTGTGGGAGTGGTTGGACTCGATGATCCGGTGGGTCTCTTCCAAACCGGTGATTCTGTGATTCTGTGATTCTGTGATTCTATGTTACATGATACACACCCTTCAAAGAGTCAGTTCCAGAAAAGACAGCTGCTAATTATTTCCAAATATAATATTTTTGAGTTTCTGTCTTCAAAACACTTTAGGTAACCTGGATAATGGAGCTGATTAATTTCCAATGTCAATTTCAAGGGAGGGGGAATATTTTATAGGTCAAAATCAACTCAAATCACTGGGTTTGGTAGGTTTCCTCAGACCAGGCAGCAATGTAAAATCATTTCTAGCTTTACTTTAGATGATGCTATATAAAGCAAGATGATTTACCTTGTCAGGCTAAGGACTGATGGTGCAACTACTTGGAGATAAATCATTGTTCAAGTATGTCCAGTTAAAAATACACACCCAGAAAACTCTCCCTTTTATAACCTTTCTTAGAAATAATGACAGATGTCAGAGAAGTAGTAACTAACTCCTCACCATCCTTTTCTGTCAAAACCACAAACACAAAATTCAATCAGGCTAGACTATGAAGATGCATCAAGTTTAGTGAGCTTCCAAAATATCCTGCTGGAAACTTAATTATTTATTATCTCAATATACTGATAGAGTAGCTATATCTCTCTCCCAAAGCCACCAATTTTCTTGAGTCCTCTGTCACTAAAATAATTGCTGATCTACACCATCCATTCCTTGGTTAAGATGAAGACCAAACACAGTGCAAGTGGTAGATATGGCCAAAATACCTTTCTGAATATTTGTTAACTGAAACTACATAAACAGAAGTTCCAAAGCTTTATGGGACGTCAATATGTATTTATGTAAGTGGCTAGAGGTTTTGGTTCCTCTACTTGGCCAACACTTAAAAAATCTCCCACAGAAGAGAAATCTAGGAGTCTTCATAAACATGGTCTCATCTTTAATATTTGCTAGGAATTCTATGCAAATATATGTCTGACTATTCAGACTTTGCATTAAGCTTGTCTTTTGTAATATGTTCCTTTACATATATCTGCGTTTTCTTATTAGTTCCTCCTCTCATACAGCAGAATCATTCATTATGATCAAACAATAAATATTCTGTCTGCAAAATCTGAAAGAGGTATGGGCAATTTACCTGCAGCACCCTAGGACATGTATCTTCCTGCATCTCTAGTGCTTCCAGTTCTCTTTGTCCTGCATGGTCATTCCATATGCCCAGAGGACAAAGATACCAGGACCTCCTCAATAATACCACAATAAAAGCATGCTAACCAGCTAGAGAAGGCTTACAAAATTGGACACACATCTGCTCAGATTAAACTGATCTATCTGTATAAATATCTTTAGCATTAAATTAGGTTTGATTTTTTATCATTTAGCAAATTGATTTTTCAAATGCAACCAACATTACAAATGCCATTATTCTTAGAAAATAAGCTGATAGTACACAAACTGTCTAATAATAATGGCTTGTATTTATCTCTTCTAGGGCCACAGAACTATTAAAGTTTATTTAACAGATATTTGTTAAAGGGTTTCAGGAAAAACTCCTTAGATTAAGTTTCACTTACCCAGTCTATTTTATCCATATTCCAATATTTTTTTAAGTCACGGAACTGCATTAACATCCCCTTCAAGCCCACAACAATAATGCTTGCTAGCACACACTACAAATAAATAAAAAAAACAAAAGTCATTTGCTGTAATTTTGATAGTCACTACATTATCAAAAACCAGAAGTTAGTAATTCAAAAATGGAACAAGCACTGGTGTCATTGTGACACAAATGTAACAGTATCAAACCCAACTTTTTTTTCCCTGAAGGCAATCTATAGGTCATCTAACTGTGTGAAACATGACAGAAAATTTAGGACTTCCTGAGACCTACTCCATGCAAATCAGAATTCAACTTCTACACAGAGAAGAATTTTAATTCCCCTTCTTCATCACCCAGATAAGGCATCTAGAGAAAAAAAAAAATCCATTAACTTTGAAAGAAACAAAATAATTTCTTGTTCTTCCAATCAAAAATGGGTGGAGATGGATGAAAAATCATCTGGAGCTGTGATGGGTTTGATTTTTAGACCCTTCTTAGTAGTCAGGTTGTGGCTGAGAAAGAACTACATCTCCCAGTATTCCATGCGATTTTCTACGTAAGTCTGAAGTATAGATCAGAGAGTCAGACACTCCTCCCTGCCTCTCATCTTCTGGTTCCCGTGTGGGGANTAGTGATAGGCTTGCATTGCATAGGTAGGGAGGACTCAAAAAGCATAGTAGAAAAGAAATAAAACATCAAGCAAGAATACAAGAAAAAAAGCCTCAAAAGTTGGGGTTTTTTTTAAATATGAGAAAGAAATTCTACAGGAAACTACTCAAAATTTACATTTCATTCTTACAAGAATGAAGAGAGGAAATCAGTACAATTTAAAAAAGGACATATTGTGGTTAAAATAAGCTGGAAAAGGATCTGTGTTTGAAAAGTGGGGACCTTCACATGACACTGTGTTAACAATAGCACAAAATAAATTTAAAATACAGTAGAGTTAAAAATTCACCTGCAAACCTGGCAGAATTATGGATCAATTTGGAGCTGTATTTTACATCTTTGATATGCCTTAGTCAATGTTAACTATTTGTAATACCAAAAGCTAGATATTGCTTTTGCAAAAACACAACTTGTTGCTTTACTCTCCTAGTGTGGAAGATATATTCCATGACAGATATATACAAATGCCTCATAACCTTTCTGTAACTAAGCTCATATCACCATCTACAATAATTGTGTCAAATTTACTTGAAAACTGAAGTCATACATCATATGTATAGCTGGAGAAAAATTGTGGTTCTTCATTAATTTCTAAGACACTGTCAATTTACAAATCCACAGCAATCTGAGTGGTTTTTTTTCACAAACTATGTGCTAAAAGTAATTAGAAGATAAATGCTTTCTTATATACTCATGTGATAACCTACGTATGCAACTATATATATGCACAAAATCTACGTGTATTGCTATGTTATCTATGTATTGTATGACTTTGAGATTTGCTGTGACCTTACTATTCCTTGTCCCATTGAAATTCAAGAAAGCTGTTTCAGAGGTAGCACTATCTTTCCCTGAAAGAAATTAAGTAATTAGAAAATGTTAGACATAATCTTTAAAAAAAGAAGATAAGTACCATACCATAGGCAGCCAGTACAGCATAGGTCCAATTGCATAGATTACCACAAGAATTAATACACAAGAGATAAGGCCAGCCACCTAAAACAATAGAAAAGCAAGTCATTCAGACCACCAAAAAAAATATATTAAAAATATATGAAAAGAACTAAGTATCAAATAATCCTAGCTATTAATATATCTATGGATTTTGAATACATATAATCTCAGTTTCAATCTGGTGACTACCTTCAGCCAACTACAATAAAAACATAGTAAATGATCTCAACATCTGTGCTTGACCCTGCTGACAGCACACAGATCACAGCATTACTTATAAACTTGATTAAAGTGTGTGTGCAATATCTCACCCCCAAAGTTTCACAAGACCCACTGTCATTTTGTAACATATTTATAGCCACACGCCCTATATTTCACTAAATAACAGATCTGTTATAGCACTGAGCGAAAAGGACATATGCAGAACTGCGTTGTCATTTTAGCACAAGATTTCTAACTTCTTTTACTGAGATCAGCATTGAAAGAAAACAACTGTGCTAAGTGAGAAACCACCAATGATTTCATGTGCATTTTGGTGGACTATACTTTAGAAAATGTAACAAAAATTTAAAATAAATATTAAAAATTATAAGTGCAGGTGACATGAATCCAGGCAAATATATGGTGTTCTTATCTGAGCTAAAGCAGAACTGATTTTCGAATTTCCAGCTAAGCCTGATCTAAGTAACATAATTTTTTGAAAGTTAATTACATGTTTTCAGACAGCGTCTGTCTCTAGAAGTGATAACATTGGGCATTGACATGCAGAAAGGCCATTGTTTACATCTGTCTCCATGGAGACAAAGGTCATCCTTGAGCTAGTGGAATGATATAAATGAAAAGGGTGAAAAAGAGTCACAGGCAGGGAGGAACAGTGACCCAGAACTGACCAACAGAGTATTCCATATACTTCATGCTGAATATAAAATTGAGGGATCACAAGAATTAAGCTGTCTTCTTTCATGGCTGGGGTCTAAAGCGGACCTCATCTGGTTTTTTGCCCCAGTCCTGGATACAAGCATTCTTGAATCAAGTCCTTGAGTCCAGCTTCCATCTGCTGCTGAGTCCCGCCTAGGATCTTTCCCTGAGCTTGGTCTGCACCATCGGTGGTGGCATAGTCATCAGGGGAGTTTGATTTCATATTTCTATATGTATTTCATTATTTTTCTATTAGTAGTATTTTCCTTATTATTTTTTTTATTATTCTTAAAGCTGTTTTATGTTTAGTTTCCAATCCATGATCCCCTCTCTTTCATTTCCCTTTCCCCTTTCCTGGAGTCAGGGCGTGGGACTGGGATACAAAACTGCTCATATCTATCTGCCAATCAGGCTAGGCCAGAGCTAAACCACTACACTGGTCTAAGAATTATATGCCTCTTAACAGCATTATATGGTATTAATCTGATGGAAAAGTACAGTAAAATTGCAGCCTCCTATTCCACTCTGCTCACAAAGTAAAGTGTTTCTGGTCTCATTAAGGTACAGCCCAGATTCACAGAAGGTTTTTGATGATAAGTAGACAGATGCTCACTTTATTTTTATATTGATAGTATGTTTCTTTACTAAAATAATTAGGTTTCATTTTAAGAGAGAGAGTTGTTAAAAACAAAACCAGGCAAGTTGTTAAAACACTAGAAAAATAAAGCCATGGTGTACTTAAAAATATCATCAAGAAGGATAGAGTGTTTACGGAAAAGGAACACAAAACCTGCTGGTAGAGTCACAAGGAACTTTTTTCTCTTTCTGCCTTCCTAAAAAGCAGCAAAAAGGCATTGACTCTATTTGAAGGACACTTCTACCCATGATACAGTCCCTCACTTCTATATTCTCCCAGGAAAAAGATATCACTGAAGAATGAATGACATCACTGAATCCCAAGTATAGATGTTGGAGAAAAAAAAGGGCTTCTCTGAGCCCCTAAAAGACTTTTCACTTTTCTTTCATGACACATGTCAAATTAAACTGACTTCTTTCTACATAATGAAAGCACCTCCTCACTCTTCTTTTTGCCTGTGATCTGATCAACATTTATTAGTGATTTTCTTTTCATGTTGTCATTCATCCTACACAGAATCCAAAAGTTGAGGTTTTAGTGGATGTTCTTCTTTCCAAAGAGAAGGCAGGAGAGAAAACTTTATTTCCATTAAAGTACTCTCATAGTGCTAATGAATGGCAACACTCTAACTTTTGGATGCAGGCCCTGCTGTTTAGTAAAACCAATGCATAAAATCAAGCAGATACTTGTTATTTTTACTATGTACTTCCTACCCTGTCATAAAACTATGGTGGTTTCTTTTTCCATGTCATATATGTTTGTTGGAGCCTATGCCTACTTGTACCAGAGCCAAGGTGCTCAAACACTCTATACGCCTTCAGGTTACCCATATAGGTCTTCAGGTTACCATAAAACCTCCTTGGGAAAGGCATGATGCAATAAAATGGCAAATACATGAATAGGTAACAGAAGAGGAAGTCTGCATGGATGAGGACACATGGTATGACATTGAATACAATTTACAGATATGAAATAGCTAATAGCAAAGTAGCAGCTAAACTATTTGCATACAAATGCTTTAAAAGATGATTATTGGATAAATTATTCATTGTGATTAATTTACTTTGGAATACTGTGTAGGCTAATTAGCAAACAATTAACATGCAGAGCTTTAAAATAAAGCCCCCTATCATTTCTTAGTATTGTGGTATCTGCATGAGAAATAATTGCAGAACACAGTCAAGAAGAAACTACACCTACCGATTCTGCTTAGTCTTGTCAATTGCATCTCGTTACCCTGTCCCTTGTAATTAAAGATCTCTAAAAGGGCAAGAGAAGCAGATATAAAAAGACAATAGCAATGGACTCCAAAGGATTTAATATTTACATGGCAGAGTGCCGCCAATGTACCCTTGGGGAAGAAGGGAGAGGTAGTGTTTAGGGGGTTGCCCCAGGGTTGTCTCAGCTGCAGTGGGCTGCCTGGTGCCACCACATGCAAAGATCATAGATGAGCAGCTTGCTACTTCTCTTTTTCATGATTGCGGTTCAAACATGTAACAGCCTTACAGATTCACAACTATAATTTTCATCAATTGAAGCTCCCTCCTTTCTGAACTACTGCACTAAGAACTTCAGGGTTTGGTTTCCAGCTGTAGGGAATAGACCAAGAAGTCCTCAATAATTTGAGTGACATCTCCATGGTTCAATGTATACTGAGAGATGGGCAAATACACCATGTCACAGGGCAGAAGCTGGAGATTGCCTGGGTTTTTTAGAAGCAGCTCAGAGGGTTACTTTGACATTATTTTGAAAATCAAATAGAAGCACTAAATGAAGACTTAATTTATTCTAAAACTTCAGTTTAGCCTGTACCTTTAAATCCATTAAACACCATTAGAGGGCACTTCTGTTAGTTGTAACAATTTCACATAAAACTGAAAGGGCTTGTGTGTACTTTATTGCTGTCTGAAAACACAACTCCTAAACTCCTTACTGCAACAGGCTATAGAGTTGATATTGGATTAAACAGACAGAAATGAATAAGTGGAACCATTAGCTTTTCTAGTAAGATAGTTTGTGACCAGATGCAATTCCATGCAAATTTTTAAAAATGACAGGGCAGAGCCATTTTCCAGGACAGAGTAAAAGGAAGAATAGGGAAAGACAAAGGATAAATCAGTTCAAGTTCCAAAGGAAAATATCATAGCCTCAGTTCTCCAAAGTACTCCACTCTAACCCTTTACCTGTGTTTTGGCGCCTGTACTGTATAAAAGTGCCGTCCGTCCCATCGCTGCAGCACTTGGTATACAAAAGAAAAATGAAGGAATCACATTGCTGAGGCCGTGAGCCAGAAATTCCTGCAAAGTTGTTAAATAGAATATGTGTTTTTCCTATTGTCATTTTGATTCTTCTTTCCAACAAAGGAGTCCCTATGTAAACACTAGCAATGACAAAGGATGAGGGGGAAAAAGTCACATATATACATGATAAAAGATCTCCCAACATAATATACCTTCTCACAATTCCAAACTAATTTGAATAATACTGGTGCTGAATTGGATTGATCAAAATCAGGAGGGACATTCACAGAATAAACAGTATTGCTCAATTTTGAAGATTAAGATCCACATCTGCTTTTTAACAGACCTGAGTCTCAAGGAGTGGGATATGGACAGTGTCCAGATTGTTTCTGGCTTATGACTCCACTGGAAAAAGACAGTCAGTGATTATTTTTCTTGTAAAGCATGCTTTAGTGAAAGGGAGGTATGGTAGCAATATTATCTGCATGCTGTCTTTCATTACAATTATATTTGGTACTTATCCACAGTCAAAATGTGGACATACCTGAAGAAAGATTTATAAAAGTAAAAGTGGGGAATCCACCTTGTATCTGCAGCCTAAGCTGAACATTGTTTTCTTAGAAGGTATCTCAGCTTGTCTACTCAGCACCAGCCTTCCTCTCCAAGAACATGACTATAAGGAGCTCATTTGTCTCCTGAGGACAATGTATAAGAAAAGACCTCAGTACTGCTAGAAGTGCTTAAGACACAAATGGTATTGTATCCAACCAGGTCAACACTCGATCATAAGTTTGCCTTCACAGCACAGGACACCTTAAGTGTTCTCCAGCACTTCAGTAGTTGAGCTGTGTAAGCTACATATTTTCTAAAATTGCAGAAAGACATACAGGCTACTGTGCTCCATTTAGTGTTCTTGAGACAATACAACACATTGTCCTGAAGCCTGACTTGTGTTAAGCTCAAAGTATTTTCCCTCTGCTCCCTAGAAGACATGGCTCTGAAGCATCAACAAAAATTCATGGCACGATGAAATTCTGAAAAAAAATTTAGAGACCTTAGCAGACATGAACACTCCCAATACTACAAAGAGTGGTAAAAACCGTAGCAAGACTGACTTGGGTAGACAGGGTGTTCAAATAAACCTCCAGCTGCAAAACCAACTGTTCTTCATTCTACCTTTAGCTATTTATCCCAAACCAGTTAAGAGAAAGTTAGAGGCAGCATTTTCATCCCTTGGCACTATTGCCAGATAGCTAAAATGAAGTGTTTCTTACCACAGTACTTGAATAATTGTCTTCTTCAGTTTCCAGTTGGCTTAGAGTTACCCACCCACCAGGATCAGCAGTGGGGTAGTTGAGAAGGTAAACATCCCACTGTTACTTAAACTCTCCCATTGTAAAGTGGAACTCTGCACAGAAAGCTGGCACCACTGTTGGGACCCACCCTGCTTTATTTGTACAAATTAACCTTTATTTCTGATGAGACTTCTACTTTGCATAAGCTTCATTCAATAATGTCAGATATGTCCCAGGCTGCACCAAACGCAATATTATAAGATGGACCTGGTGGATGTGCTTACCTAGAAGGAGCAACTCAACAAACTAGGGCATTCTGCAGAGTTGATTTGGACTAGACTTTGGATTTGCTGTAATAACTGGGAAGCCTCAGGATGCCATAGGGAACTTAGACTTTCCTATTGGCCACTCATCTATAATACATTTCCATAATAGTGAAGAAATTTCCAGGCTTACTAGCAATAAGAATAAAACACTTTACCTGGTTATCATCCACAGTGTATTTAAACTTTTTAGCAGAGGCATTGGCAACTGCTAGTGACGCTACATAACCAACCAGTGCTACTCCAAAAGCTTCAGTGACTACTTCAGGCAGGACATTCATGGGTGGTGTCTTTGGTGATGGTAACCTATAAAAAACAAAGACAGTCCTTTCTGCAAAGCCTGGAATATAACTTTGATGTGCCTGCAATTCATGAAAACATAAGAGAGACAATTTTTATGTGCACATCTGTCTTTTCAATACATGTAAGATGACATTTTTCAATATTTTAGACTAGTAAGATCTGTGGGGAACTGCAGGGGATAATTTGTACAGGAGGAACAAACAGTTTCAGACAGAGCATTCCATTTGTAAACTTCAATTGAGAAATTATGAAGGGATCCTTATAAATTAACTCCCCCACTGACAGGTAAAATTAGTAATCATTGCCTAATTTTGTAAAATGCAATAAAAGAAACTCTACTAGACTTTTTTCTTCATTTTTATAGTTGTCTTTCCTATGAAGTTTAAATCTTTTAAAGAATTTAGTATTCTTGATCATGGATACTATGGACATTTATTCCATTTAATGGAAACTTTCTAATGGGGGCTGCATTGATACACCTCAGCTGAGAACCAAATCACCCCAGATTGTCTCTGTACTCCACAAAAAGACATCAGTCTCTCCAGAGCACAAATCACATGACCTAAGAGCCAAACTGAACTCTGAAGGTTTTCAGTGTTCTCCACTGATAAGGCAGCTAGTTAGATATTTCAGGTGAGTGCCTAAAAACACGTAAGAATGATCCAGGCTTCTGTTCCTATTTTTCAGCAATACAGAATCTTCTCCTGTGAGGTTAGGCAGAAAATATGCTCCTGATTAAATCTCAACCAGTATAGTTTAGCTGTTCATAATCCTTATCAAAGAGGCACATTTAACCCTGTTTAATCTCAGATAGGTAGCATGCAATAAAATGCCCTAAATACTCAAATTTTTTCCTCAGTAACTCTCCTTATTTTATTTCTATCTGTGTATCTGCCACAAACACACTCATGCAGTCTTGGACTTCTACTTTGTGAAATTCAGGGAAACTCCTCAGTTTCAAAAAAGGAGCTTACACAACAGCTGTGCCATTCCTTACCAGACCTTAGAGTTTGAACACTCTCTGACATCAAATTAAATTCTCTTTCCATGTAATTATATTGAATATTTTATTTCCTTCTCTTAAGGTCATGAAGAATTAAGTGTATCTAAAGAGCTTTACACTTCCCCAGAAATCACATTTTCTAAAATTACTATATAAGTGAGTGGAGTAGAAAGAAGTAAAATAATCTACAAGCCTTGTTTCATTGAAAATTCTTTCTGCTACAATAACTCAAGGCAATGCTCAAAAAGCAGGTTGCAATAATCTTGTAAATGATGTGCCATCCTCCTGTCATACATCCATCAGCCATCATCAGGTACCTAGTATCTACTTTTATTCCATAAAGCAAGGAAATAACCATGAAAATGTACAAGAAATCCTGCATTTTTATGATGATATCTATACAGATATAACTTGTTAACTTGGTGTTGAATTGTAAGAGAGTATTTGAGGAGACTGTAAATGAGCATAACAGATTTCTGCCATTTCTTATTTCAGAAAAGTACTTTGACCTCTTCAGAGTCCGTTCTCAGAAGTAAACATTTAAAAGCCACAAGTTAAGAAAAATAAAAGACATTACCCTTCAGGAATATGTCCTACAACTTCTATTCCATAGACATGTTCCATATCAGCATAGTAGCAGGCAATGGATGTAGTGATTATCTATTGATTCAATACAGAAAAAGGTGTTATGTTTTTATTCCTTTTAGCTTCTCCCTGTTATTGCCATACCTAAGCACACAACGGAGTTCATGCATTTATCCTTAGATCAGTCCAGTAAGACAGAAATATTATTACAAAATCTTGGCCAAATACAGAAGAGAGTCAAAAGAAACTAAGATCTGGACATGGTAACAAAGGACTATATTGGAGTTTGGATGTTCTATGTTAACGAAAGGGATTTGTATAAGTCTCTGTAAAGCCTTAGCAACCTTGCTAGTCAGTGTCCAAACTGCCTCTATGCAGCATGTGCCCCACATCACTGCCATTCATGTGAGTATCTTAAGATAATTCATAATTTAGGTGCTCCTGAGTGATTGGTCTGATTTAGTTGATGTTCTCCAAGCACACTGAATCTAGACTGGTAGTGTTAATTTTGGAAGAAAATACAGCAGAAGACGTTACTGCCTCTTACATTTATTTTCCTGAGGGTATAAATGTTGCTGAGAGAGTGGGAAGTTTGGCCCTGAGAAGGTTCAAACTCACTTCCAGTTCTTTTTTTATAAGATGGACATACAAGTCCCAAAAGAACAGGCACAGGTTCCAGTTCCTCGGTTTGCTGGTGCATTTTGTCAAGTATTGTTTTAAAGGTGACACCAAAACAGATCTTAGACCAAAGACCAGAACTACACTACCTTTTTTCCAACATTTCATCCAAGAAAAATTATTCTTTTGTAGATAGCATTTTCCAGCAAAAGAAGACTAATTATGATGATCCACTCTGAAAAGCACCTGCACTTCATTTTTTAAAAAATATTTTTGTAGAGGTCTAGAGAAAAACACAAACCTCCTGTCCTGAAGATGATTGACTGTAGCTTAATCCTTAAAATAGAGATTTATAATGCAATAGCTAATTTCAGTTTAACATATGCCATGTGAAAGGAAAACTGTAAGTAAAATTACATAAAGCAATAGCTTCGGCATTTAACTTTGTTGCAGATAAATAATTATCAATATCTCAGCCACAACTAGCCAGCACAAGACTTACCTGGAGTTACAACATGCTTGTTACTTTTAATTGTCTATTCCAAACTTCTTACACTTTAGCATTCTAGGTTTCATGTTCTTGTGATTATGTAAGAAGTAGTAAACACATGAAAAAATATTATACAAATTAGGAACGTATACTACTTCTTTGTTAATCATTTAGCCAAACTATTTCCTTTTCTTACATTTAACATACAGCCATGAAATTTAACTATCCATTTAATTAGCAGCAGGTGTGGCTGTGGGTAACTGTAGACAACACAGTAAACTTCAGCAGATTAGCCGAACCACTGAAAGCTTTGTAAAACAAAACTGCTGATGTTTGATTTTGTACTTACCAGAACTAGATCAATGGGAAGAACAACTTTAATATTTCTCTGAAATTTCTCATTCAGTTCTTTAACGAGAACAAGCACCACGATGCTCAGCAAGGAGAGAAGTAAAGCCTCCAACTGAACTGATCTGATATTCTCAAATATGTAGGCGTATATCTACAGTGAATGGCAAATAGCAATCACTGATCAAGAAATGCATCATTTTGGTTCACATGCTGCAGCATATTCTACACAACAGCTCAAATCATCTGTAAAAGCTGAATCAATACAGCAGGAGGTGGATCACCTGAAAACTGGCCTATGCTTAAGATTTTATAAGGCAGAAAATCTCCAATTTACTATTGCTAAAATACCACAGACTTTTGAAAACTCAAAAACTGAAGTGAATATTTATATAGCTGAATCTACAAATTTGTATTGGTAGAAACAAGCAATAAAATTCCAGTAAATGTGATATGTAACTTTTTCTTATTCGGTCTCATTAAAGTCAGTAAGATAAATGAGTGTTGCACAAAAACATTGAGAGAAGCCCACATACACAAAGATTTATTTTCAGCATCCATGGCTCATAACATCCGTCAACTCTAATAGTAAAAGTTACTTCTAAGGAAAAACTTTAAAAGACAGAAAGGAATGGGAAATAAGGAGAGAAAACAAGAATGAAAAGGGAAATAAAAATGCAGTAGTGCCTGGATGGAAAGAGAAGCAAAGGGAATCTCCCCAGACAACCATCTTCTTCAAGGCATCCTTTCCAGTGCACAAAGGGATCCATCCAAATACTTTTCCAGAGTAACTGTACAGTTTCAGCAGGGTGCACGCAATCTCCCTGTTGGTTGTTCTTGCTCGTTACACAAATAGTGCTTCGTGGAGCACACTGATCAAGTCCAGATGCTGTGCATGCTAATTAGCTACTATACCAATGCTACTAGTCTCTACTATGCCATGTCTTTCCCTAGCGTAAATTTACAAGATAAAATCTGCAAAGCAAGAGGTAAAAAGAGAGTAGAGGAAGGACTGATTCCCACATCATAGGCAATTGATTTCCAGGGGAAACTCTCCTTGGCAAGGTATGGGAAATGCAGATGCAAGTGTGCAAGGGGTGGGGCACAGGGGACCATGAAGTTTGAAGTCCTGCTGCAGAAGGCTCTGAGTTTCTGGGGGATGGCTACATCACTGCACGTAAGAGACAGACTGCAGTGCTAAAACAGAAAGAGGAGACTGGATCTGCAAATAGGAAGCCCTCAGCTTTTTAAAGGTCAGGTTGAGGTGCAAGATTCTATAAAACATGGTTAGAACAATATAGACAACAGAAGTTAAAATCTAGGATATAGATGTACACTGCATCACAAGTAACTTCTTTTTAAACCATGACATCAAGAATGATAAAATCAAAGAACTGAGGCTTGAAACACTAACATAAAAAAAAAGTGTTTTCTCTAGCTACAGCTAAGATGACGACTAAGATAAATGAAAAGTACACTTGTAACTTTATCAAAAAAAAGATCAATAATTTTCTGTCGTAGAGAACCTATTCTGAAATATATGTGTAATGCTAATAAGGTTTGACAGTTTGGAGTTAAAAATACATACATTATGTTGGACAGGAGAAAGGTATTTAAAAATTATCTTAGGAAGGAATTAGGAAAGAACCATGTTCCAGCAGAAAGGCAGTCGATGTGATGAAAAAGTTTTTTACCACAGTTCTGATTATGTCATTCGTTGAAGAGATTATGCTCATTTTGAAGACTGAGTAAATTACAAATAACTCCAAGATTTTTCCTCTCTCTCGCTTTCTAAGATTATTTTAATAATCTGCAAGGGGAAGGGGAGGACAATTGAAAAACATCTAAAAATGGTTACAGAAAAGAAAGGAAGACAAAATGAAGTTTTCCTTGAAGAGGAATATTTAGTACAGTCATTTGAAATTTAGCCCTTGGACTTTTGATTAAAAATGCACAGTATAACCCAGCACAAACGGTTCTCAAAACCCAGGAAAATGCATTTAAATTGACTTGTTAAATAATGTGATTCATGTATGTCATAAATCTGAAGAATTGTAATGAAACCACAGCTTTTAACCACATATTACCCCACTATGGTCAGACAACATGGACTGTGTCTTGAGTGGCTTCAGACTAAATTCTGTGCATCTAATTTTCCAAGAATGCATTTTCAAGAGAGTACAGGACTTGGCACAGTATCCAAGCAGAAGCTGCAATTAATTAAGACAAAAGGAGGCAATTTGGAAAACTGTATTGCAAACTATGCCCACAGCTCAGCAAAGGTTGAACCATAGTTAAAACAGTAAGAAAGAGGAAGAAATTGATTTATTCCTAATTGCCAAAGTCAAAGAGATGCAGGTTTATTTTTGAGATGAGCTGTGTCAGCATTAACTATCTATGTTTATGGTGTTGAATGTAATTTTCCTACAGAAAGTGAGATATAAGCCTGGGTGAATAATTTTAATGAAGGATTACAAAGAAATATTCATTCTTTAGAATTTAGCTTTTAGATTTTCTACCTTTCTTCACAAATTGACAAAAGAACATTCTATTTAGTTTTTAAAATATATACCCAAGTCTTGTAGACCTTTGCTATATCTTTTTCTGATGTTACAAACCCACTTTATATAAAGATCCCAGTGTATTCTTTGGTGCTTCTCTTCAAATCATGCCCTTCACTGTGTAATCTACATGAGCAAATAAATGGAAAAAATGGGATTACCACTGCTTTGTAGCTCATACAAGTTCAGTAGCAGCAACAGTCCTACCCCAAAAGTGTCTGTCCATACACTAAAACAATTCTGGCAGTAATATGTAAATATTGAATCAATTCTTAGAACAGACAGAAGTGCTTCCACTAATTCGTCTGTTCCCATGTTCCCAGGTAAGCATTCTCTGAAAACAAAAAAACACTTGTTTCATGATGCAACTGGAAAAGTCAGATTATCATCTCACAGGCTCTTCAGAAAAGAAAAGGCATGTAGATCTTAACATGAATGTGTTTAATGTATACTATGGCTATCTCTCCACGTTATACAGGGCATGTGTTAAGCTGTCCAGTCAGTTACTGTCCTCATTGAAGGTGAATGTGTAAATCCTAAACACTCTCACCTCAAATTCAAGTTTGTAATAGTGCTAGATTCAAATAGATTCAAAAGAAATATCTATAAATGTTTTCATCATAAACATCATTATAAATTCACTGTCTTACATATACTGATGATGCATTTACTGAAATAATTTAGTAATTCTGTAGCAGAATTTCATTTGCTATCATAATGTAAAAAGCAGGTTTTTGTGTCATTCTATAATTAACAGAATTTTGAAATACAGTAATAATATATTAAAAGAGCTATTTGCCTTGCATTTTTATTTTATGGCTAGCTTTGTGCAAAAATTTGTAATGTAAATGTTCTGGCAATATTATGAGGAATCAGTGAGCATTTTGGGGATTGATGTAAATCTGCACATAGGTCAAGAATGTGATATCCTAACTTTGCACCCATACATATATGTACAGAGACTGAATGTCCTTGTTCTCATGAGAAAGTAAAGGCTTTGAGTTCCATTATGTTTTTACAGTGTTTCACAGAGTAATAATGAACATTGTAATGGTCTATATTCTAGAAATGTGTACATGAAAACCCAAAAGATTGATTCTAAAACTAGTAGAGATGCTGAAGCAAATAAAAAAATTAAAGATACATATTAGTCAAAACACTTAATACAGACTAACAGTAGATGACTTCATTTCATTTTCAAAAATGTTTCATTCTGATATTTGTTATACAACTAGAATACACTGTGGGAAAGAAGAACAGGCAACTATTGTGAACTGTATAGGGAATAAATTGGGGAAGGGAGGGGAAGCACTGATAGTGGGAACATGAAGATTTTTTTTATCTAATTGCAGCACAACCACAAGGATTTTGAGACAAACTTGCAGCACATCTAAAAAAGACCTCATTTAGCAAAGTAGATTTGTTACATTGCCAATGTTCATTTTGCAGTGCTGCATGTTGTCAGAAGTTGTGGAAAGATAAATTTATCTGCACATGGATAACAGGCAAAGAGATATTTTCTTCTGTTTGCAGATACTAAGTAAAACTTGATGACACTTTTCTTGTCCCTTGTGAAAGTTAGATCTTGTATCCCCCACCATTTTAATTCTTCTCCTACACCTTGCCTTTCTTATTTGTAAAAAAATGCAATTGATGCAGTAATAAGCAGCATGATCACAGTGTTAGAAACCATGCACAGGGAAAATATAATTTAATAAATTACATAAACTCTGTGTAAACACAGAAACACCATAGGCTCAAAGCCAGTGTACTAGACTTGTTCTCCACATATAAAACTTTTTTTTACATATATAATCATGATCTCACTTGCTGTAAAGAATCTATTTCACTGGCTTGCTTTGCTTTCAACTCTTCTATCACACTTTATTAAACATTTTTATTCTTGCTTTGCCAACCCAAAGGCTGCCTGAAGCAAAGCAATCGGCTCTGTGAGTGGGAGGTGTTTTAGAGTGGAGAAAGAAAAAAAAATACAAGTAAAAATACCAGTCTATGGGTTTCAAGATTTTGAAGTAAAGAATATGTCCAGAGAGACATGCTGAATTTGTCTTTCACTCTCTAATCACATGTGCACATCAACATGTATCTAATTAGTGTAATTTTCATATAAAACTACCACCACAAGAAAAAAGTTTTTTAACTTTTAAATCTGACGCTTCTAATGAAGACACTGGACCTTCTTAATTTAACCTGTAAGTCTGAACAGATACCAGAAACCTTTCAAAGCACTTAAATGGTAAAACACTCCCTTCTAAATATGGAGACTTTTTAATTATTGTTTTAAGTTTTACAGAGAGTTTCTTGTTTGCTCATTTGTTTCCACACAATTACACAGAGAAGTTCAGAACATAAAAAAAATCAGGAATATTTTTCTTTGGAAAATGTTCAAAGAGGTTTGATTTCAGAAACAAAGCAAAGAGCAAATGACTTGTTTCAGATACATTAAAAAATACAAGGGATAAGGGAATAGATTTCTTTGAAAGCATTTGAATGACCTCATTTATGATATCACCAGCACACCAATGTGGAAATATTTCTTCATATCACTGTTGCTCTTTATTATTGCTCGTAATGTATGTTTTGATTATGTCTTGGCTGTGGCACTTAACACCAGTCATCTCTACAAGATGACATTTTTCCTATAAGTATAGTCTCCATGGAAACGCCATGAAAAAGAGGCTACATGCATTTTATATTAACAAGTACTTATGAAGAGGTTTCTAAAGAATTAAAACATATATGAAGAATCATTTGTAATAGACTCACAGGACAACTGCCTACACATAAAAATGTCTGTGACACTTTTAGTTCTGTCCCTACAAGATAAATTTCTTGTGCTTATTGCATGGCCTTAAATTACTTTGTGTTTACTGCGTGTCCCTAATTCTCAAGAATACATTGGTTCTGCAAAATGCTTACCAGTGGATTCCCCATCTGAAATGTTATCACATTTATAAAATACTGTAAAATAACCTTCTAAAAGGCAACATCATTTCATTACAGAGTTCACATTAAAAAAAAATCCAAAATAACAGGAAAAAATAAAGAGCAAGACACTGCAAGAAAAATACAGTAAACTTTTTCAAATAAGGTGTCCTAATTTTGTGGCTAACTAGATGAAATCTCACTTCATAGGGCAATCAATTATTTTATTGCTATCAGCACAATACAAATATTACCTCAGCAAGTAAAAAAAAAATTATTATAAGCAAAATATAATTTTGACAAATGTTATTGTAACGATACTGCTTCTGTCAGGAGATTATGCTCATAACACCTAAACTCAGAGTTTGCTGGAATGAGTTACCATAAAGAATACACTCTCGTATCTTTTATGCAACACGGTTACACAACTTTGCCCATTAAGGTTTTGGCTACTACTACCTCCTTTCCAAAGACAATAACCATGACACTGTGTGAAAGGCTGTACGCATTTTATAAAAATAACCTCAAAGCTATAAATTTGCTGTATTTATGGCAATGTAATATGATGTCATAAAGCACTAAGGAACATATCTAGAGCAAATTTTGCATAAGAGACCAACAAATTTTGTCATTTTCCTTTTGCTACAATGATGGTCAGATTTCATCCAAAATATGAAGAAAAAATCTTTAGAATGATATTTGGATATATCAGTCCCACATGTTGAAACAGAAAGAGTTAACCCTCCCTGTACAAGTGTATAATTTCTCAGGATAATGAATGGAATTACTGATTCTGTAATACATATCTTTAGATTGATTACAGTATCCTTTCTAAATAAGGCCCATTCCTGTTAATTCTTCATCAAGTTTTCCTCATCTGCTCTTACAAACAGACCTAGTAAGATAAACATGTTGGTATTACATCTTCCAGTCATTCACATACATGCATAAAAAACTTTTTACGTTTATATAAAGCCAAATATCAAAATTATTTGAGAAAATGCTAGCTAGTGGAATAATATATCTCTAACCAAACTCACATGAAAAAATCCCAGTGGTCCTGATATATATGGCATTTTCATTCCCAGCAGATATTTCACTTGTGAAGTCACAACATGTGTAGCTGCTCCTGTTGTCATTGCACTTACTACCGGTTCTGTTAACAAGAAAGTGGCGCTGCCCAACTGCAGCATAAACATTGTTACCTAAAAGGCAAAAGCATGAGTATCAGCAATTGCAATAAAATGCAAATTTCTCATGATAGGACAATGAACCAGGATATTTTTAATAAACAGTATGATAAATGAGATAAAGATAAAAAAGCAAAATTCCTTTGAAGGACAACTATAGCTGCAAACAGACCCCATTGAAACTCTGTGGGTTTACCTGCGTTATCTTATTTTCATCACTAGTTTAACAGACTCTAATAATGTTTTAGTAACAAAAGTGGACTGAGAAACTGTCTTCATGAAATGCTTATCATTCTGTCCTGTTCAAATAGGTGAGCACAATTAAAACTATATAAACATTGGCTTAACACAGCTACATGAAGTAAAGCAACTCCAAAGGTGAAGGTGGTACTAATACTCATTCCTTCTGCGTTGCTATTCTGGCTGAGTAAGAACTGGGCTGTTTCTTGGTCCAGCTTGCCATTTGGCAACATGTCAATATTGGGATTCCAAGCATTTGTAATTTCAAAAACTAGCAGATTTATTAGGTCCTAAAACTACAAAGAGATGCGACTCATGGTGAGAGCTCTGTCATCGCACAGAGCCCTGCACTATCCCAGGCTGTTGTGTCATTAGATTTCCCTTCCAACACAGTCCAACAGCGGCTTTGTTCCTACCGCAAATCCCTTAGCCTCCTGGTGTGCCAATGACCCTGCACATTCAGTTCAATATAACATGATATTTGGTCCTCTCATGCTCATGTTTTCTAAGATTAGTTTGTTTTGCATGGATGTGAAATGTCTAACTGTGCAACAAATAATTTGCCAGAGAATGGGATGGATATTTATTCCACTGCAAATTCAAAACCACAGAGACAATTCTGTCAAGTACATAATATCACAAAGAAATATTAGTTTAATATTAGCATTTCAGTGAATTACGGGGAAATGGTGCCATGACTGCAGAACTTAGCAACTTTGTGATCACTCTCACATTTACCTTTTTAAAAAAATATATTTTTAGTTTAAATCTTCAGCATTTTAGGGTAGCAAGAATGGCTAGAGTTTCTTTGTGCAGCTTTTTGACACCACTCTATGTTAAAAGAAGTAACGATCTTGAGATTAATTTTGCTTTTAGTAGGCATACACTCTTGATTAAATTCATGTGAATGCAATAAGGAGCTGTCAGAGAAAGGGAAAGAAAACACAGGAGAAAGTGAGGGAAAGCAGCCTTGAGTTAATGCACAGTATAGGAGAAATTACCATGAAAATAAGTTCTAAACACCAAATCATCAGACAGAAGTGGTAGGTGTGATTTCTAAAAGAAAATATAGAAAATAAATGAGAATTATAGTTGAGGATGGAAGAAAGATAATACAAACGGAACCTTTTCTTGCAGCTATCTTTATTACTTCACAGTTTTACCCTGACAAGTAGAAGATAAAGGGGATTCAAACAGGAGAAATTAGTAACTGCAAAAAGCAAAGCCTTCATGTGCATTAATTCAAACCCTTTTGGTTCTTGTCCACTTTCAGTACTTTCTTCCCATGACAACAAGCTCAGTTTATTATTGTTAAGATTCCATTCACTGTGTAGTTGATCTAACTCCATGGCTGGTAAAAATTTTTACCACATAACAGGCACTTTGGAAATCACTGCTCCTAAACTTTCTGTCCTCAGTAACTGGAAGGCTGATATCATATTACCTGCTGCATTAATTCAGTTTTAGAGAGTGAATTTGAAATCCCTCAAAACCACTTTCTGGAAAGTGCAGCTTATTTTTCACTGTTAAATCAAACAAGAAGTGGTGATACCCTTTCTGATCATTTGCTGTGTGGGCCAAGAAGACAAAGAGAGTCACAGGGAATATCTCATGGAAGGAAACAGTACAGAATTTGAACCTCCCATTTAGTGTGTTGTATTGGTTATCTTGAAATTGGAGGCTACAAAAGCAAAGACATCTATAGACTGTGTGGAGACCATCAGTCAGAAAAAATTAAGCTTGACTGTCACCAATTTAAAACTCTCTGTTTCCTGTCTCAATAGATATAATTGAGAGCTTTTGGTCTTTTGAATTATAGATCTTAAGTTCACTGCGAGTGGCTTGAGAGTATTTGGTAGCTTCTGATCATGTGTGGAGTGAGCCTTCCTTACTCGAGGACCTGAAAAAGATTTTTTTCTATGGTCTTTCTGGACTAATGTGCACCACATTGTACCATCATTGTGGTAGTCAGGGCTACCATCCAGCCTAGTTGTCCTTTTCAAGATACAGAATATGAGCCTGCAAGAAGATATTTCCACTGTGAAAGGATAATGAACTCTTTTCCTGACTATCACTGCATAATAAAGACTGATGTTTGTACTTCATGAGTAACTATGTATAACACAGAACAGTGCAGCGTAATTTTTCTCATGGAGAACCAAATCTTTGGACAAGAAAATTATCCTTAGAGAAACACAATTTGTATTCAAATGTGTTCTTTCATTATTAAGTAAACTGACCATAGACTATGTAAACTTGTTCTCCAGATAACCAAATGCAATTTTTCTTTCCAATACTGTACATCAGAAATTAATTATGTGTAATTTTTAAAAATAAAGTAGCTGAAAATCTTAGCAGTAAAAACGTAGAAGACTGGAATTCAATAGCCAGACATTTCTTATTTATGGAAGAGCAGCACAATTAAAAACTGCAGTCCTGTGGTTCTTAGGAAAATACAATGCTTTTCTAGGATAAAAATTAGGTTTTCCTCACTTTGAACTGCAAGCAGCTTTCCTTTATTCAACAAATTTTATGTTGAATTTCAGTGTAGTATATTGGGATTTGTTACAGACACATATATTTATGTAAGCATTCTTGCACATATAATGTACTAAAAGGAAAAAACAAATGTACACAAAAGCCTTTTTAAATATTTTTTTGTCTATAAAGTCATCATGCAATTCTGATTAAAAAATTATTTCATAGACATCTGTTATTTTTCATCATTTTCTCTCCACATCAATACCTCTGAGGTGTTTAATATCAGGGAATAATTCCATTAACTTGATTATCTTCCCATGCCCTGTTTATCTTTATAGAGTAGCAGTTACATAAACATACAAAAAATCTACATAATACTTTCCATTCTGCCTTTAAAAATGAAATTTTATCTGTGACTGCATTATTTTAAATGCCTTTAGTAATTACAGGTTTTATTTTGTTTACTTCTTCTCTTTTTTAATACTATGTCTTCTTCATCAGGATGCCTCTTACAATAACTACATATCTTCCTTCTTTCATGAACATTCAGGAATCTGAAATTAATTAAATGAAAAATTTGGGCAGCTAAGCCCCAAATTTCAAATCTTATAAGCTCCTGGTGATTAAAAAACGGTTCCAGTTTATTTCATGCTTTGACAGCACTGAATTTCACAGACCCAGCTCAGAGCTTGCCTCGTGCAGAAATCATAGAATCAAAGAATCCCTAGGTTGTATTTCTGTGTTTGTTTCTGGAAACCAGGTACCCAGGAGGTTTTGCAATGTCAAGTGTCAGAACATTTTTTCATTTTAATATTTACAAGGAAAGAGGGAAGTCTTTGAAGATAAGCAACTGACAATGGAGAAAGGAACTCTCAATCACATTATCCCTCAAGACAGGATGGGGCACAACATGACTGAAAGCAGCCCCTATGGAGAAGGACTTGGGGGTGCTGCTTGATGAGAAGCTCAACATGAATTTGTAATGTGTGCTGTCAGCCCAGAAAGCCAACCATATCCTGGGCTGCACCAAAGGAAGTGTGGCCAGCAGGTCAGTGGAGGTGATTCTCTCCCGCTGTTCCCCTATCATGAGACTCCACTGGCATACTGTGTCAATTTCTGGAGTCCTCAACATAAGAAGAATATGGAGCTGTTGGAACTGGTCCAGAAGATGATCAGAGGTCTGGAGCACCTCTACTGTAAGGACAGTCTGAGAGAGTTGGGGTTGTTCAGCCTAGAGAAGAGAAGGCTCTGGGGAGACCTTATAGCAGCCTTCCAGTGCCTGTAGGGAGCCTACAAGAAAGATGGGGAGGAAGAGACTTTTTACAAAGGTCAGTACAGGAGTAGGGGGAATGGCTATAAATTGGAGAGGGGAAGATTTAGATTAAGCATTAGGAAGAAATTCTTCACAATGAGTGTGATAAAGCACTGGAACAGGTTTCCCAGGGAAGCTGCAGATGCTCTCTCCCTGGAAGTACTGTGGGCCAGGTTGGATAGGGTCTTGGGCAGTCTGGTCTGGTGGGAGGCGTCCCTGTCCATGGCAGAAACATCGGAGCTGGATGACCTTTAAGGTCCCTTCCAAATCAAATGATTTTATAATTCTATGAACTCAGTGTTTGTGGTCAGAATAGAAAAAGAGAAGAAATCATTTAAATAAACTTCAAAGAATCATTTGAAGACATTCTTTTTTCTAATTTATTTTTCTTTAATAATGTGTGTGTGTGAACTGTACAGAGAATTTAAAGATGTTTCCCCCACTGTTTTTAATTATTCAATATTTTATAGTATTTATCTTCAAGCGACAAGTAATAGAAAACTTCAGGAATATGTCACTGCTTACCAGGAGCTGATTAATGTTTTATTTCTGAAGGAGAAGGAAAGGGAGCACCAACAGCAACTGAATATATTGCTACCTGAATGTGATTTTACTTCCTATTGCAATACATTAGGAAAACTGGTTGGATGGCCGGGCCCAAAAAGTTGTGGTAAACAGGGTTAACCCCAGCTTGAGGCCCGTCACAACTACCTGAAAGGATGTTGTAGAGAGGAGGGAGCTGGCCTCTTTTCCCAAGTGACAGGTGATAGGACAAGAAGGAATGGCCTCAAGCTGCACCAGAGGAGGTTCAGACTGGATATCAGAAAAGAATTTTTAACAGGAAGGGTCATCAGGCACTGGAACAGGCTGCCCAGGGAGGTGGTTGAGTCACCATCCCTGGAGGTACTTAAGACAGGTAGATGAGGTGCTTGGGGACATGTTTAGTGGCAGATAGGAATGGTTGGACTTGATCTCAGATGTCTTTTCCAACCTCGTGATTCTATGATTCTATGTACACAGACAATCACAACATCTCAACAACGTAGCAGTAGATTCTTAGAAGATGTTAGTTTCCTCATTCATGAACATTGGACCAAACCCATGGTCAGTTTTATTCAGAGCAATGAAAATAAAGGTATTACAAAAGTCATAGCTGTCACAAATGCAAATACATCAGTAGCTTACAGAATGTGTTCACCACTGACCTGAATTATTCCTCCTAGAAACGAAACAGCTGCTGCAACTCCAATTCTCTGCATTTCAAACTCTGATAGGCCCAAAATGTCTGAATTATTGCTTGTAGTGAAATTACTGTTGACTGAAGGGACAAGACGCTCAACTGCATTGGCAGATATTAAGGAAGTTAATGCAAAAGTTCCTACAAAAAAAATACATGCATTAGTCACAAATAACTCTATTTCTGTCTGCACTCATCACTCATGTTGTCTTAAAAATCTTGGCCTTTATGATTAAAAGTACCATTTTGTGCATTCCTATCCTGATAAGAACAATTTCTAAGCTGATCTTTTAATATGACACACATTTCTTCACATTAAATGGTCATTTCCTGCAGGCCATTTCCCTCATAGTCCCCTAGCATTCATAGCTGTTGTGTTAGGGAAGTACATCCTTATCTGGGGCTTTTAGATTTTGTTTATGGACTACCATTCATTAATTTGACAAAGCTTTATTTGAACCCGTTTGTATTTTCTGCCTCCACAATGTCCTCTGGGAGCAGGCTCCAACAGTTCATCATATGCTGCAGTATTTTCTTTAATGTATACTTTTAAAGGCATTTAAAGTGATCTTTCATCAGTTTCATTGAGCTATCCTTACTTTTACTGTTGCAGGACCTACTGAACACAGTTCTACCTTCACCCTGGCCTTTATGGAGTAAAAATCCCAACACAAATTCCTTAGGAACCTATTAGGGACAACTCCGCCTTGAAAAACGACCACTAGGACCTACTCTTTGCTTCTTATCCTTTACCTCACTAATAATTAATAGAAAGACTTTTTTTCTATGACAAGGGCAACTTAGTTTCTTTAATAACTTTTTGTGTGGAATCTTATCAGTAGCTGTTTGACCATTCTGATATGCTATACAAAAAATATTTCCATTTTCCATGTACTTTCTGACACTCTTACAGTACTCTAGGAGGAAAATCTCATGTAGGATTTTTCTTTACAGGAGCCACATTAACTCCACTCCAACAGACTGTGATTATAGTTTTCTTTTAGTGATCTAATTTTTTTATTATAGTCTATAATAATAAGAAAGCAAGACTCATCACTCATCTCATTTCCCAGGATTCTCTCTAGAGCCCTTCCAACAGATGAAATTCCAATGCTCACTTAACAGTCCTGTGGCCTTGTCACAGAATGTCCCTGTTACACCCTTGTCAGAAAGGTGCCCCACCATTTTCTTTCAAGTTTAAAAAACTTGAACTATCACTTTGGTCATCCTTTCCATGGCACTCTTCAAATTCCTTTTTTTAGCCTTCTAAACTTCCTGCATATATTTGACCCACCACATGGCCTCATATGGTCAACCTTTTCATTTTTCAAGTGCCCAACTCTCCCCTGTGATAATCCCTTTAATTTTCCTGTTGACCAATGAAAGGTTTTCTTGGATCATATTTTCCTTTTTGAATTATATTTTACTTGGGCCTATAACACATTTTTTTCAAACAACGTTGAGGATAACTGTGGATATTTTGCTCTTCAGATTGTTCTTTTTTTCTTTTAAATCAGTTCTCTTATTTTCTCTTATTTTTACTTTTTAAAAAAAATAGATAAAATTGGAATTGAAAGCAGTTCACACAAATTCTATCTGAAATCAAAGACCCATATGTGGTATTATGACAGATGAAGATGTCTGATGTGTCAGAGGATGCTCCAAGATCAATTACACCAAAAATCATCAAGAAAAAAGGTGTAGGGGTTAGTTGTTCAGGTCAGTAATCTTTTAAAGGAGATCAGCTGTGTCACAGAAGAGACATTTTGAGTGAGTTGATGTTGACAGAACTGGGCCACTGATCAATTTTCCATTTCATACTAATAGAATTGACTTCACTAAAAAAAGGACACTTTAAAAGCCTATACACATATGGAGAGCCCCAGTGATTTTGCAGAAGATACTGGTAGGAGAAGAGATTGTCACCAATGGACATGAATTATGCATCATGAGGGTATCTGAAACAGGCAGCATAATTCCAGTTCATCCTGCATGCTATAACACAATAAAGAAGACTAGTGGAATGCATGCATGAGAAATTTCTACTGAAAGAATCAACAGCATATGTCACATAGATTCATTTTAAAAAGTCTTCACAACTGCAAGAGAACTGGTTTGTTTGCTTTTTATCTTAAGATTAACTTCTAGAATAGACACTTATGAAAGGAACAGGCTTCCACATCAGGTTCTTGGTAGGAACTTGTGGTCATGGAGATGCAGAACTCTCAGTAAATCATTCTCTGAACAGTATTCCCTCCCAAGGATAAAACGTCAGACTTGGTTTCTCAAATTTACCCATTTTATTCTGTTTTCACTACTAAAATTTATGTCAGACAGATTCTTATTTATTTGCTTTTCTACATATGATCATATGATGAATTCTTTTCTTCCTAATAATTTTACATCAACAAATTGCTGACAATAAGCTGCTAAATTAATTTTTAGTAATGGTTCAAGTTTTAATATATTTAATAAAAAATAAGTTCAGAAAATCATACTAACCTATCCCTACTTGAATGTCAAGTTTATTTACCAAATTCTAAATTTTTAACTTTTTTTTAATGCTTTTTTTCTTGAGCTGAATACGTTCCATCACTCATTACAGCATCAAGACACTAACAGCAGCCACAGATTCTTCTTAGGCATACGAAGTCTCAAATACTTTCTGTGCCTTTAGTAAAAACAAATTTTCAGCTTTCTTTTCACTGTATGACAAGTTATAGTTGTCCAGAAATGTTTAAAAATTTAACTGAATATTTATGAACACAAAAGGTACTCAAAATATGTAGCTAAATTCTTACTAAAACATTCCTCAGCACATATACTTGAGCAATCTGATTCTGTACAACTAATTTTGTGTATTATTACCTAGAACTATCTTTTTTCCTTTTTGGAGGTTTCGTCTTCCACAAATAAAACATACCTTCTCCCTGCTTAAATCTTTTGATGACCACAGTGCTTGCTTCCCTTTACACAGTCTGACTGTACTTTCCTACTGGGCCTACCTCATTCTTCCTACAAGCTTTAGAGGCCACCAAGGGCCTACTTTGCCCACTAAAGAAATTTTTTCCAGCTTCCATCCAGAAGTTGTGGTCTTTGAAGTCAGAGCATTTGCCCGCCTATTAGGAGATCAAAGTCACTCAACTCTTGCAGCTGCTGTCTACTCTGCTGAGGGTAAGCAAGTAGCTCAGAACTACTATCATAGCATAGAATCATAGAATAGTTTGGATTGGAAGGGACCTGAAAGATCATCTAGTTCCAACCCCCCTGCCATGGGCAAGGACATCCCACTAGATCAGGTAATCCAAGGCGCCATCCAACCTGACTTTGGACACCTCCAGGGATGGGGCATCCACAACTTCCCTTGGTAACCTATTCCAGTGTCTCACCACTCATGGTGAAGATATTCTTCCTTATATCAAGCCTAAATCTGTCCCTCTCCAGTTTATACCAGTAACTGGAAAAAAAGCTGCCTGCCTACTTAGTCTGCAAGTGGACAGGATTGGTATTGAGCTCATTGGGAGGATCTCTAGCTTTAATAAAATAGCAGAGAAAGTTTGGGGTTTTTTTTTCACTGAGAAATGTAGGGGTTGTGTTTTAGGCAGGTGAGAAATTATGTGTGTTTTCCATGGTTTAGAAACCTGCCCAGTCTTTTCCATTCTTGTTTGCATGTATCTATTGTTGTCTGAGCCCTTTGTTAAAATATTAGCCTGAAGCAGGTTTCTAAAGTAGAGTTAAAATACAAAAGCCCTTCGTAAACTACATTTACAAGGAAAGAGTCAATGCAACATTAAATTATAATGGCAAGAGTAACTGCAACATATTCTTAATGACGCTTTCTTCAAGTACTTAAAGTGGCAAAAAAAATTGTATAAAGAAACACAAAAATATTCTTTTTATATTTAGTCTTGGATAAATTTCCTTCCATTGATCTTATAATCAGTTTCAAATTCCTTTTTCCTGAAAATGTTTTCACCAAATATACACTTACCTGTCGCAACGTGATGTCCCATTCCAAATATGGCATATATAATGACAGGGAAGAAAGAGCCATATAACCCAAAAACTGGATGGACTGAAGACAGAACTGCAAAGGCCAGCCCTATAGAAATTAAACAGAATTACTTCACTATGTGAAGATAAAACCGTTCTGCATTCAATTTGTTTTTAATGAGAAAACACCATCTTATTAAGAGCAGGAAATAAAACAACTCCATTTACAAAAACCTAGATCGTAAGCCAACTACTGTACAATGAGGGTCAGGAAGAACTGTGGAAGGTTTTTCATCTATTGTCTGTCATCAAAGTCATGATACTTTCTCTGATTCTCAGTCACCAGTGGAAGCAAACAGGACATAAAAACATTCTATGGCACCAGCTACCATGTTTCCAGTCTGTCTCCAGCAATGGTTCCAAACTTTTTCTTAACAGACCATACTTACAGGAGGAGACAGCACCATTTCACTCCCACCCTAATAAACATAGGTTGGAGACTGCCAGGGCTCCAGGCGATTGGATGGTTATTTCTTTCAAGTGACTGAAAACCTATAATTTTGGCTTGGATGGAGCTGATTCAGTCTGCTTTCTTTTAATTTCTTAAGTAAAAAAATATTCCAGAGTTCCTTCTCTTTAGGTGCATGGGGAGCTTGCGCATTTAGATATTAATTTTTTATTGTTACGTAAAGCTGTCAATCCAGAAACAGAAACTATTTGATATTCATTTTGAGGTGGAGAGTGAACTGAATTGATTAGGACTTAACTTTACAGACATACTAGTTACCATTATTGTTTAGCTATAGAAGACAACATCTGTTTTTTTCTTGGAAAGTCTCAGAATATGCCAAGAAAGCATCTTTTAGCAGACACATCCATGTAAACAAACAGGTTTTGTTGCTGTTAAACTTTAGATACCTAAGATAGCAAACAAGTCAGCATTCATTTCTCAAAAGCCTCAACTGCCATTTCACACTTTTTATGCCTAGAAACTACGAGTGGGAGAAATTGCCTGGCAAAGTTACTCCATAAAACTTAGTCAATAACTTCTTATGCAGTAAGGAAGACATTGACTTGTGTAACACACAAGGTGCCTTTCTGAAGTCCACCTTCAACCTGAGTGATGAACCTAAACTAGGTATACATGTGTGCGTTTGGAGAACAACCATGCATAGTTTGTGACAGAGGTGATTCAGATCTATGAAAAGGAATTATCTTCTGTGTACATCTGAAATGTCCAAAGAAAATTAAATTTGTAGAATTAATTGTTCTCATCAAACCTTCCCAACTGCTCCAGAAAGCATTTTTTTACCTGGTGTATGGGATTTTAATAATATAGAGAGTGCCAAAAAGTATTTTTCCTTACAGGCTTTCAGTGTCAATTCTGAACATTTTGACTCAAGGGGTCCCTTGAACTTGTACTTTAGTCTGTAATACAAGCACATTGTGGGGGGATGGAATAAAATGCCAAAAGGCCAGAAGCATCAAGTTTTCTATGAAGCAGACAAGGCCCAGCAGTTCACCTGTTCTTAGGAAAACATTACAGTGAAGATTTTGCTAAAATGGATCATACATGGATCGTCTTCATTCACACTGCACTCAGCAAAGTAGCAGTTATGACCTGAAGAGAAGCTATTTAATACACATCTGTTTTGAAACTTTGATATCTTCTTTTAAACAGAAATGGATATCATCACTCTTTCTTTTTAATTAGTGTAGTTACTGATCATCACTTCTGCTTGTTAATATTAATATGCCATTATCATGAACCAGAAAGATCTCTGAAATTTTGGTTCTACACCCGTGTTCATATGATCAAGACATGCAAAAGAAGATTCTGACCCAAGAGGAACACAAAAGTTTGTCCCTAGGAGAATAAAAACAACAGAGGAGAGAACTGCATGACCCTATCCAGGCAAAAGTGAGAAGGCAGGGTGAGAAACAGAGAAAAGGAGAAAGAGATTTTCAAGACTTGTTCAACACTGAAAAGCTCTTCCATTATAACTGTGTGGTGAACAAAACTAAAACCAAAACCAAACAAAAACTTTCTAATTAATTCACTAGTATAATAAGGTGTCACTCACAAAAATATTCCAGTCTTGTAAAGCTCATTTATTTTACTCTCAAAAAAGTAAAGAAGCCAGTAAAATCAGTATGTCTTCAGATATATAATTGAAATTAAATGATCTCTCTGTGTAGACAAGTATAAGGGAAATAGACAAGATTCTGTACTGAACGCTGAGCTAGGTATGTACTGTACAAGCACTATCGGGAAGTTGTTTACAAAATCTGGTTAAGACCATTTGCAAAATTCTCAATGTTCAAGATACTCATCAAATGGAATGAACTCTCTAACACCCAAACACAGATATTTCCTTCTGACAACATCCCTATTTCCAGAAATTCCTATTCTCTCACTGCAGAACAACTACCTAGCTACAATACAGACCTAACTCCCCTCAGTGAGTTCCTTTTCATGCTCTCAATGCACTTTTGTTCTTTTTATATGTTTGCATTCCATCAGTTATTACAAGGGAGGTACAAAACCTCCCTCTTCGCTAGGAAAGGTTAAATTTTTAAAATATATTTTGCAATATCAAGTCCATTTCGCAGAAGGATTATGTTCATATCATTTTTTATGTTCGTGCTTCAGTTGTTGTAATTTTGGACCTTGAAGTTTTCCTTATAAAATCTGCATGGTTCACTTTAAATATGTTTTCACCCTAAGTATCTTTTTCACTCATTTCAATATGAGGTTAGCTTAGAAGTTGTACAAAACAAACCTGAAGGATACAGTAATGCACTGCAGTCTAAGCTAAAAATATTTCCAGAAGAGGCACTACCACTTCTGCGATTCAACATTTTGAATTAATCTAGGGTTAAGAACAGTATATGTTATACTCTCCTCTCCCCATTTACAAGGAAAACAAGGGTTCAGCTACCATAAAATACTGTGTCACCATCTGGCTGTAAAAGCCACTTTTCAATTTTCTACATGCGTTTACTTTGTTTTTACGTTCCCTTAGCTGCAGAGCACAAGAAGCTCGACCCAGCCCTAGATCACACACACAGAAACTATGCCAACTGTGTTCAGGTCTCTGAACAGGGCTAATTGGAACAGAGAGGCGCTAGCTTAATGATATCTAATGGTTAGAACAACTGGCCAGCACAAATCTAGCATGAGTCCTGTAAAACTATGGAAAAGGGGTTATCCTGCCCTGAAAACCCCCATAATTTAACAGGAATTTTGCTTTATTGACAGATCTGCTGCAGAGAAAATTCTCATGTTTACAGGTGGGTAATCTCAACATAAATCTGGCCCTTGAATTTTCCCTTTCACACACAGACCTTTCACAATCTTTTTACATTAAGTTTCTAGAAGCTGTGTCTCATTTTTTTCATGGTGAGGCCTGTTTGTTAGATTTTGCTCCCTTTACTGAAGCATGTGAATCGTGTGCAAGAGCAGAGAGACACTATCCAACAGAACTAGCAAAGTTGTCAGTTTTTCTAATTAGGCATATAATGTTTTAAAGGTTTGAATACTTTTGAAGATGTAATCAATAGTATATTTCAGTTTATTTCCTTAATTTTCACATTAAAATTCACTACAATGCATTCCATATGCTCAAGGTTAGCACATGGAAAGACAAGAGTTTTTTTTTTTTCATTCCAAGCAGTAATAATACTCAAAAGAAATAGATCATAAAATAGTGATCCCACATAATCTTCACTGATAATATGGAGAAGCCTCCATGGCAATGGCATTAAGGTTTTCAAATAAGAATATAAATTCCACGGAAAGAAATGCAAACAAAGAATGAACAATAAGTTCAGATACAGTACATTAATATTGTGGTTCTTTGTTTTAACTACCACCTTATAATAGGATAACATTGCAGGACACCGTTTCATTGAAAATCATGCTCTGACTAGAATCAAATGCATAACAATCCTTCGGTGTGCCACACTGAAAAGCCAGAGATGTTGCACCACTGCTGGTAAATGTCAAATGCAGATAAGTACAAAATAACAAGCTTAATACCAATAGAAACTAGGCCATGTCCTACAACAGGAGAAAGGTCTCGGTTCAAGTTGATAATTTCTGTTAATTAGGTTTGTGCCAAAATTACAGCAATAAAGAAGTATTTTCCGTAGAAAGAACTATGAATCACCCGTGCATGGTCAATTAGTTAACAATTTTGTGCATCAGGAAATATGCTTGTGATATATATATACATATATTCTGAGAAAAGCTACAACGTGTTATTTGAAAATATGACAGGCAAACCTGACTTTAAATGAGTAAGCAGGAAAAGTAGTAAGTCTGTAATTAATTTAAGAGGCTTCAAAATTTATATCATTTACTCTTTACCATGAAAAGCTGTAAATGTAGAAGTTTTTTCTGGCCGTGTATATATTCAAATAACTTTTTCTTATATTATTGCAATCTTTTATTCTTAAATGTGACAGTATTATGATGGTTAGACTCCAAGTATAGGGAACCCAAAACGACACTAATACCTCTCATCCCACTCAAAATGCTATCTGCAGCTGTGGTCACTCTCTGATACTTTAGTAAAAGAAAACTTCTCCCTTTGTTCACAAAGCTGAATTACGTAGTAATAGAAGTATTTCCTGCAGATGCCCTAAAATGTAGAATTAACACATATTTAATGAATGTCTTATCAATCCTTGGAGAACCAACAAATCAGACATTCAATGACTTATATTGCAGGCTTTAATTTTCAAATACCGGATAGCTAACTTTTACTTAAGGAAAAGAAAAACAGCCCAGGAAACATTTTACTATTATATTTCATGACAATTTTCATACACAAACCTACAGTTCTGGAAGATTCTTTGAAATTGGGTTGTTAAAAAACATTAACACAAAATGATCCTTTGGGCATAATGACATTCACCTCCAAAAGCTGCAAAGTATCAGTTCTGTCAATGGTGCACTCATATAACTCATGCTTGCAAGATCTCTATTTCCCACTACCACTTGTAGCTGGGGCTAGGTGTGTGGATTGTATAACAAAACAAAGTACCAAGAGCTTAAAGTCATTCCTTAGTTCTTCTGTCACTTAAAACCTGAGGCATATTAAGAGTGTAAAAGCAAGATGGGAGGACAGATGCTGAAAAATGTACCAGAAATCTTCCAGAGACCACACAATGTTGAGTTAACAATCATTCTCTCTTTTTTTAGAAGGATGCTTCAGTGCAATTCCTTCCCATACTACTGTCTCCTTTAGTCTGGTGAGAATTAAGCATTTCAGTGTATTAGTCATAGCACCGGAATTCACAGTATTGCACAGTATCCGAAACACAGTTTTCCCAGTGTGCCATCTCACAACTACATCAAAGATATATTTGAGAAAGCACTGTTTTATTCTACTACTGTGCAGATCTCCAGATGCTGGCACTTGTATCTTGATGTTCAAAAGAAAGGATATGCAAATATTATGGTAGAAGAAACAAGCTGATAGTGTGATCCACTTATGAATTCTCTATTCAAGACAGTTTGAGCTGTCTGTACATAAAAAAAGCTTGGATACACCCAAAAGCAGACAGAAATAAACAGTCTACTACCTTCTATACTTTTAATGGAGCTTCTGGAAAAAAAAAGCTATGACTCTTCATAGACAATCAGAGACTAAATGTTTAGACATCTTTAGGATGAATTTGACACAGTATCTTAACACCACAGAGATGTTATAAACTGTAGCATTATACAGAGAATTCTCTGAGATGCTATAAATTGGTCAGCTATAATACCTGAAGAATATAGCGGTCTCCAAAATAAAATTAAAGAGGCTTTTTGAAAGGGGATTTTAGGGAAATTCCACTGCACCTCAGTAAGAAGTTTCAGGCACACAGGTAACTATGAGCTAGTCTTTTTAAAAAGCATCAATGCTGTGTAGAAACAAAGACCAATCGTGACTCATAACAGGCCTTAATCCAGATGAACTGGACTCTTTGAAAGCCATGAAAAAGGCACCCATTTTGACAGGCTGGTGGCCAAGGATCTCAGCACTAAGAATTTTCCTGATGTTTCTGATCTGGAAGATTAAAAGTAGGTCTTATAATTTCTTCTGTTCCTCCAGGGAGCCAACATTTCCTGGGTTTGTCAGTCTCTGTCCATGGTGCTCAGGCAACCTGAAGGAGCAGGGCTTGGACATCTCTGCAGCATGTATGGTCATACTAAGGCAGGCGTACCCAGACACTAGGTTCCAAATGATTCCAGAGGTCATCCAGAAGCTGAATTCACATTTCTAGTAGTCTGTCAGTCAGGTTTGAATTGGCACATGTGTAACTTGGAAGAATTTTAATAGATATTAGAAATTAAATATTGCAGGCACAGCAGCATCAGGAATGTTATGTAAATATGAAACATTGCCCTACATTTACTTACTAACATCTTACACTTTGTGATCAGCTTACATCATTATTCTTTACATGAGAGAACTATAACAGAGTTCAGCTGGACACTCTTCTGCAAAAAATTTATGAACTACAAGGGTTCTCCAGTGCATTCTCTAGGCGATTTTTCTGGATCTGTTTCCAAATACGCTTGTTCAATTTGATCTACACATGCTATTTGTATGCCAGATGTATATTTACAAGACAGCTCTACCCCTTAATAAAATCATTAGCTCCAGTTAGTCTGCTCAGAGCATATTTATGTCTACATTAATGGTCAGAGCCTGAAAAAAAAGAACCCTGGCAACCCCCAAACTCTAGAAAACCCAGCTGGGGCTCCTCCATGAAAAGCTAATATGTGTATATACATGGTTTTGGCATCATGCCTTGCAAAACAATGGACACCAGTTCTGGAATGCAGGACAGCAGTATAGTTCATTTTCTTAATGGCAAGGTCTCCAGCCAGTGTTAAGGAATTAGTTGTTCAGCAATAAATCCAGCTCAAGATTAAATTAACTTTAATTAAAACATACAAACCACACCAGTCCTCAGTGAGCTATTATTGGGCTTACAGAATGAAGAAAGAGTTGGCAGGAATAACAATACTGATTTCATCCGATGCCATCTACATATTTCAGTTTTAGAGGAAATATGTCTCAAGGGCCCTCCACCCCCCATAAAAACAGCTCACTGAAACCTGCTTGAGCCAAAACATTTCTTGTTCATGATAGGTCACCAGAAAGTCAGAAAATGTATAACACTACATATAGATTTTATATGAAGTATATCCATGTGCTAGCTGACAACAAAAAGTATTTTCTAAAAATTACGAACTCTACTATAGTCCCAAATCTGATAAATTTGAAAGTTTAAATGTCTATACCTGAGCCAGGCCTCTCATACACTCAGTGGAAAACTTACCAATATAATCAATCAACCTTAACAAAGTAGATTATTAGATTTACTCAATTGAATCGCATCTGTGGTGGGTTGATCCTGGCCAGTAGCTTAGCATCCAAGCAGACACTTGCTGATTCCCCCTCAAAGGACAGTGGAAAGAATCAGAAAAACAGAAGTGAGAAAACTTAAGTGTCAAGGTAAAGACAGTTTAATAAGTGAACAAAAGAAAAAGAAGGGAAAAAAGTGATGTGAAGACATTCGCCACATCCCACAAGCACCATACATTGAAAAACCATACATTTCACTAACTCTTATTAATTAGATTTCCATTAACTACCGAGGAATCAACAATGGCTCACAGAGCACTAGATATCTACACTGCAGAACCTTTGTTTTATTAGTACAATTTCAATTTGGAGAAAAAAATTGTAAGGTTGTTTTCCACTGGCCATTTTCATAACATTTGTGGAAACATAATTATCTTCACCACTTCTTTCTCCATCATCTGTAGATTTAGCTAGAGGATTGTAAAATTAGAGGACACATACAGAGACCTTAAAAGTTTTGTTTTAGCAGGTAAATAGGAAAGAAGTGTTCAGCAGTGAGTTTTGGAACTTGGGAAATAAGATTAACTTGGCATTTTTAGCAGACAATGACACAACAATAGAAGCACTTGCAGAATGACTGGTTTCAGCACTAACTCTTCCATCACAAATGCCAGCAGCACATTACGACAATTGCATACCTTTCCTTCCCAACACCTTACACTTCTCAGTCTCTGCATCCCCACAGGAGTGCTGGATCCATTCATTCTGCTGTTTGCTACTGATCAGTGGATTTCCTCTGTATGGTCAAACATGACTTGGGTATGTTTTAAGCAGGTTTCAAAAGTATTTGAAAAGTAACATCAGAAGACACACTCTCTGTGGAAATTATTAAATAATTTCTTACGTACTCTTTGATAATTATTGTATTCTTTATTGGATAACATGAGAGAGCAAAGATAACATCTTAGGCAAGAGGAATATGATTTTACCTTTGCTCACTGTTAGGCAAGGTAATATTTTTACCTTCTAAAGACTATTTTCTTCCACAATGTACATGGAAATAGAGACACTTAAGTACCCAGGTAGCATGTCTTTCTTGTACACTGTACCTAGACTCCATCATCACAGGACATAGTTTCTAGTTTATGTGTGTCATGTTGGAAAATACTTAAACCTAAACTGACATATGAACTCAAATGTTTCACTTTTCAACTAGGTAACTGAAGGTATCTTACAGGAGTTTGAAAGCTTAAGTCACATTTAGAAATTAATAATTTTGACCCTGAGAATCAGAAGATCATAGAATCATAGAATGGTTTGGGTTGGAAGGGACCTTAAAGATCATCTAGTTCCAACACCCCTACCAAGGGCAAGGACACCTCCCACTAGATCAGGCTGCTAAAGGCCCCATCAAACCTGGCCTTGAACACTTCCAAGGAGGGGGCAGCCACAGTTTCCCTGGAAAACCTGTTCGGGTGCCTCATCACCCTCACTGTGAAGAAGTTCATCCTTATTTCTAGTCTAAATCTGCCTCTCTCCAATTTATAGCCATTCTTCCTCACCCTGTCATTATATACCTTTGTAAACAATCCCTCCTAAGGTTTCTTGTAGGCCCCATTCAGGTACTGGAATACAGCTATAAGATCTCCTCGGAGCGAGCCTTCCTTCCTTCCTTCNCCTCCCTTCCTCCCTTCTTTCCTTTACAAAGGGAACACAGCTATGCCTTCTAAATATGAGAAGTTGGAACATGGACACATCACAGCACATGAGGGCAGTTTCCAACCTGAAGAGTCTGAACATGGTCAATGGCAGATGATTAAAAAACCCCACAGCAGGAAACTATGAAAGATGCAGCTCGGTTGGAAGGTCTTTCTTAATTATTCTCAAGCTTCTGGACTGCTCTCTACCCTGGAGTATGCAGCCTTCATCACTCAGAAAACTGTTGCATATGAATACAACTGCACATTTTCCCATACACTTCCATAACTCAAGTTGAGTTCCTTGAATTTATTGCTGCTGCTGCAAGACAAAATGAATCAGTGCTCTATCTGTATGTCAGTCTTCACTTATTGCTGCTTTATTCCTGCCATAGTTAGAATTTCTGCCTTTCATTTCAGTACAAATCATCTTGGTTTACTTTGTGGGTAGGAGGAAAGAGATACAACTAGACCTCTCAAAATTTGGGGTCTTTTCCCTTTGTGCTACATAGCAAATGGGACTTTTTATTTCTTGCATAACTACCTCTGTTATGTTCAAGTTAAAGCACCACAAACATGATAAAATCCTCCAATACCTCATTCTCCTCCTTTTACATCCCCTCAAATAATTCTGAATTCTTGAGAAGCAGTGAGAAGAGACTAAGGATAAACAGGTCAGCAGGAGGAAAGAGTTTCAATGTATTTGGTTTCAAAGATTAAAAAATAGGTTACTATTACTAGGGTACTTAAAAATAATCTAGAAAAACAAACCCAGTGTTTTCCATCTTCACTGGATCTTGCTAATTTTATCTGTTACATTAAACTACTTCTTGGTGCAAGAGTCAAACAAGAAAATCCTGGCTAAAACTACCAGCAGTCCAGGACTCCTGTTTAACTTTATATTTTTAATGAATGTCAACATAGTCTTATTAGTAGCATTTTAATTACAATTGTTGTATATACACATACCAGTGAAATTAAATACTTTACAGTGTTACAGTATCATGGTTCTTAAAGTTAACTCATGCCAATACAGATGTTCCTAATTACTTTAAAAGCACAAATACGCAAATCAGTTATTTTCAGCTCCTGCATAATACAATTAAAGGAGTTCTTATAATTTAACATGAAAAATATTTAAGCACAGCTAATATGGGAAATTGTTAAGAAGTAATACACATAGCTCACATGAGGGAAGGAGTTAAAGCCTATCTGAGGCAGATAAGAAGTTGTGGTTTGCCTAAGACAAAACCAGACTAATGCCAAAAGAAGGTGACACTATTAGAGACATATCAAAAAGCAACAACAGCATTTATTTCCCAGTGGCAATCACGTTATAAGCACATTTTACTGGGACTTTAAGTTTCTGCAGGTCATTGTGCAGTCTTTTGGGTTTAAGTTTTTAGTTTTTCATTTTCTGCGTTTTTTTCCTGCCAAATAGAGTCTAGCTCCACCCTTACTTTGTCCTGCTGCTTGAGAAAGACTTGGTAGGTAATCTGATACAGCATTAAATCAATACAGAAGCTGAAGTAGGCAAGCCATGGTTGCAGGCAGATCGTCTCCACAGTAATGCCTCTGGAAAGAGCACCCTTTATGCATAGAAAGTTGGATATTTTCTCTGCTGTGCTCTGGGCTTCTACAGATAGTAAGTAGTACACTGCAAATATTTCTTCTAGAACAGCATCTCTTACAATGGAATTATCATGTAGATACACTTTGCTTTCCATATTAAATAGGGAAAAATGTGGCCATTTAACTGATAAAATATTGTATGTAACCATAAGCTCACTTACTGAGTTACTCCTCACTTATCTTCTGTATTAAGTCTTGCAAAATTGTCACAGGGATGGAGATATATAGTAAAGTTCCAGCACACAGAAATTAGCTACGATATCACAAAGCATTTCTATCCATATATGCATATTGACTATATATATTTAAAACTATACATTCTTTCCATGTATTTTTATTTAGAATAAATAAATATTACATATATAAACATGTCTTTATTTTAATCAAAGCTTTATGATAATATTAGTTAGGAAAAAAAAATTAAAAAGGGAGACAACCAGACCAATTCCACATGACTAGATCTCAAACTATGAATCTGAAATAAGTTAACTGTACCTTGAGCAACCTGTTGGATGGCTAACATCATCCCAGAAACTGTATCGGGAATCAAATTTTCCTTCCAGTTGTAGACTGTCATCCATTCCAAGATGGGCAGCCTTCTCATACACCAGACTTTGATATCTTCAAAGCGAACAGCCTGGATCTTTCTCCAGACTGCATTTCTTTTCCTTTTTGCTTCTCTCATCATTCCCACCTTCCAAAAGCAGTTCCTGTTTCAGAAGAGCACACAGTTGAGGAATCACCCTGACCTGTGTCAGTCTCCAGCTTTCTTCCGAGATTTTGCAGTTGCAAAACTACAGAGAAAAAAAAAGAACAGAAGCACTTGAGATTTCTGCAGCTCTCCTCTAACTATACTCAATTAAAACAATTATTAAACACCTAAATCATATAAAAAGCTACATGTAAGAACTGTTTATAGTAAAGATCACATTTTCTGCTCTTTGCAAAAATTTGTTCTAGTCTAACATTAGTTTGCAATTCTTTCCAGTAACCTCCCACTTTATATTCTCTGTAATGCTTGTGCTTTTGGCCTCAGTCCAGTGGCAAAATGAGGTATTATTCTGTGTGTGTGTGTAATATAGGCTGGGCTATGCTAATATGAGCAGGAAGTGCCCAGCAGTGCAGGCATCTCCCTGCCAAGCCAGAGAAAGTAGCCTTGTGTCTCCTGGGAGGAGCTTTTCTGGCTGGGAACAGAAGGCATGAAGTCCTCGGTAATCCCAGTGCTAGCAAACTTTCTCCATCTACATTTTGTCTTGTAAATGACAGTGAATAGCTTATTTACGTAGTAAATGCAGAATATCAGATGGTAATAAGCCCTGTTGAAAACATGTACAGATTCTCTCATGGACACCGAAGACTCAGACTTAATTGAAAAACCTCAAAGTGCAGTGAAGGACTGTGAGCTACCAACTCCAGATGGGAAGTGCCAGAACCACTTGTGACCATCATTCTTCTTCAAAGCTACTCCTTTCTGCTCTTGGTAGTCCAGCCAGCAAAAGCTCTCTCAATGAAGGCGGCTAACCAAGTGACTTTTGATCTTGCAATAACATCGTGTGCTTTGTGTACAATACAAAGTGCTCAGACACAAAATGATAATAGCATGGAAGAGTTTCAAATGCCTGTTCTGATATGGAGCAAGGACACAGTGGATCTCCTCTTTAAGTTTTTTGTATCTATGGATGGAAAGAACTTTAAATTAAAATGTAAGATTCATCAGATGGGTAAAGTGTCTTCTCAGTTACTTCACTGCCTTGCAGAAGGCAATGTTAACATTTTTAAAATGTGTCCATTTTATTTAGATAAATTAATGTCTATTTTGGTTTTTAGATTAAGATAAAAACAAAGAAGCACTGTCCATCCAAAAAAACTTTTTAAAAAATGAGACTTAGTTTCCAAATGCAATAGGAAGAAAAGAACAAAGGCAAATACAGCATTGTTCATTCTACTGAGTGATGCTCAGGTGGTGTCTACTGTTGTGCCCCTTACAAGTGTAAAGAGCAAAAGGAAAAAAAAAAAAAGAAATAGCAGAAAAGTTTGCTTAGGACAGACTCTCTAGCTGTTCCAGGCACATTTATTCTTTTCCCTGCCCATCCTTTAACCATGTGCACTTTTTAAAGAACAGAACAAACACAACACAGGCTTTTCTGTTCACCAGAACAAACTTCTAAGCATTGATCCTTTCCCTTTCCCTCTCCCCTCCTCTCCTCTCCCCTCTCCTCCCCTCCCCTCCTCTCCTCTCCTCTCCTCTCCTCTCCTCTCCTCTCCTCTCCTCTCCTTTCTGCAGTTTTGCTTTTGTGTGTCTGTGTGCCCCTGCTTTTAGCTTGAACATACAGTTCAAGGACTTCATAATCAAAGCTTGCATAGCTGCCAAGTGTTTCACAACACAGACCTTTCCCTACTTCCAACTATCAGAAGCGGACAGGAATCCTTCTACCTACTGTCAGAGGCTGCTTAGTTTCTATAAAATGTTCAGTACCTCTAACTGTGATTGTTTAGTGGGAGAGAAAATCAAAATACATTTGTACACATAAATATGTAGGTACAAATATTCACCTAAATATGGGTATTTGTGCAAGAGACAGGTCTCTTTTTAAAAAAAAAAACAAACACAGTTTACTAGAAGCTCTGAATATTCTAGAACAGTAAAAAAAAACATTATGAAACCAAAGAACCATCACTCAACACAGAAACATACTCTTCATTCTTCAGACTTCTTGTATCACAATGTTGGAGCTGTTTGAAAAAGTCTGAGATTGGGATTTTCCCACCTCGTACATGCATAGTCAGTAAATCTGGACTGTTTTCATAATTCTCATACTAGTATGTGAACTTCTAGGATTAGCTATATCAACAGACCTTTTTCCCTCACCAGTAACCAGGGATGGCATCTCTCTATGGTTATGTGCATGTGCGAGTGCAAACATCCACAACGAATACTTGAAAATAAGTTGTGGAAGACACAAACAGAACTGCACATGCTGAGATTCTAGGATGTACATGTTGATGTGGAATTGGTGTGGAATTCTGTTTTACTTGAACAATTACTTTGATGAGTAAAATATTGCATTATCAATAAATCTGGAGTTGATAACATCATAACTAATCTTGGAAAACATTGTTTCTTGTTGTAACTTTGAAATCAATAAAATACTCTTAGTCACCAATGACACCAAGCAACATGTCATTTACAGCCTCCAGACTAAGAAACCAACATTTTTAAGGGAAAACAGATGTACAGCAATGCATGACAGCAAGCCTATGCTTCACTGCACAATAGCCCAATATTTGAATCTTAAAGAAACATCAAAAAACACTTTACTAAAACACATCAGCATCCTAACAGAAACATATCACACACACATAATGATAAAACATTTTCCCATCAGGTAGCTTTCATTAGTCCATAAGCCTTAAAACTCATAGAATCTACAGACTTCAAACTGTATCACAGTGTATCTGAGCTATCAGGACTATGACACTTCCTGAAACAGGTGTATAAAACCCAGATTTCTTGAATACCAAAGGATATGCATAGGAAATTTTGGTTTTATACATTTAAATGAGGGTTCACACACACATTGTTGCAAGGTTACATTTTTGCAATTAGCTCTTTTGATGATATATTATAAGGACAGGCTATTTTAAAATGTTTAAAAAGATGTTCTTTTCTGGGAAATACACAAATGTCTGATTCCAGTAGCGCATATGTACAATGCTAAGAAAATAACTACCATAAGCAAAAATTTAGAATACAGATAGTATATATAAGGAAAGAATTATTGCATCATAGATGAGACCTGGTGGGCTTTTCAAACCTGATTTATAATAGGTTTGATAAAAATGGGGTAAATGTTGCATTTTCATCAGCTCCCTTAACATTTACATTGGATATTTACATATGGAGGTAGGAGGTTTGATTCTCTAATTCTGGCTTCAAATGACATAAAAAAAAAAACACCTAACACCTTACTCTAACCTTGACCTCAAAGAGAAAAATTTCTGTCAAACTCTGAAATAGAAGCCCTAATCCCCACTTCATATGGGAGCAGTTTTTTTAAGGACTCATTGGACTTCTGCAAGAAAACTGCTTCTAGTTTTACATAAAATGACAGGAAAATTCAAGAACTATACTTATGTTTACATATGCTCAGAGAAGCTAAATTAAATTATTCATAGCTTTGGTAGGCATAGATAATTTACTAAATATCTGCAAATATTCAATATTAAACCAATTTAGGCTAACTAAACCTGTATTCCTGCTGATGTACATGAGGAAATCTTCTTTACTGTGAGGGTGACAGAGCACTGGAATGGGTTGCTGAGTGAGGTTGTGCAGTCCCCTTCTCTGGAGATATTCAAAACCTGCCTGGACACATTCTGGTGCAAACTGGTCTAAGTGAACATTTAGCAGAGGGGTAGGCTAGACAGTCTAGAGAGGTGCCTTCCAAGCCCTACCATTCTGTGATTCTGTCATCATCTGCTCCCCAAGAAGATCCAGTGCATCAAAGTGACTTTCCTGTGTTCTCCCATATACCCTCACTAAGCAAGGGAAAGATTGTTATCTTTAATCCAAAGCTACATGCAACTTTCTGACTGGTTGGCCACTTCCAAAATACATATAAATGATCGAGGTCTGAGTATGTACTTAACATATAATTATTGAGCTTTCCTCACCTTTTCCTCAATGAGGAAACTAATCTCCTTTCATGCTGGTCCTCTGCCCTGACCAACGATTTCTATGAGCTCAGTTTTGATACCACTGTCTTTTGGTCAAATACAGATAACTAAGGATTAAGAGGATACTAGATGAAAGACTAAAAAAAAGGCAAAATCTGTGTTTTTATGAAAAATATCTAAAATTCCAAGAATAATCCTGGTAAAAATTCCAGGTATGTTTGACAAAGCACAGCTAGATAGTAATGGAAGTCATGTTTTGCATAAGAGATGATAGATACTACTTTGAAGAGACCAAACTATGCAGTTCTTACGTCACAGAACACAGCACATGAGAATATTATGCAAACGCTGGGATGATAAGAGGGTGCTGACAAATGGAACAACAGAAAAACAGTGACAAAACTCCACACCTTCAAAAAAAGCATTCCTCAATTTTGAGAATTTGTAAAAAAAAAATTGGTTATCATGTGTTGCATAAAATATTAAACTATGCCACAAGAGAACCATATGTTTAAGCATAAAAATTATTTACTGCAGAAATTTAAGGACCTCCCTCCTCTGAAATTCTTGTACATCAAAATCAAACATAACTCACAAACTCTGAAGCCTGCCAAGATACGTTCTACAGTTGGATGAAATACATTTATTTTCAGTAATACTTAACTTTAAAACTACTCGTGATTTCAATCATCAAGTATTATACTTAAATGTGGACCTAAAGAGATGGGGAAAAGATATAATTCTTGCCCTTTACAAAACAGATAAATCTATATTCTCCATGTCTTTGTCACATGGGATGTTTAGGAGCCACTAAAGTGACACTAATGCCACCTTTGCCATAAAGTAACCAGAATTATCATAAGATAAAAGTGAGCATCCAGGCAACATAGAAGTCAGACCTGACTGAAATAGCTTGGGCTCGACTTTAACATATCCCTAAACGCACTTTCCAGCATCTTTAGTGATTCTGCTCTCTACAAAACTGTGTGAAGCAATACTGACATCGAGTGGTCTCGCTTGGTATTTAACCTTGGTTACTGCAGGGTTCAAGGGTTCTGTGTAGATCTGATACTGCCCCATGATGTGATGGTGTTTGAATTGGATAATGTTAAATACACAGTTTAACAACATGTTCTGTTATAAATAAAACATTTGAAGCATCAATAAAAGGTTTATTTGCTGCATTTCAAATGTGCTTACTGGTCCAAAATTCAAAACACCAGGTCTATTGATAGATTAGCAAGATACTGAACCATGAGAGCTTCTAATGCTCCAGTGCAGTCTGCTTCCAGCTAATCTAATGAATCAGAAATGCAAGAGAAGGAAAGACAAACATAAATCTGATAATGCAACCATCCTCTTAACCTCCATTCCTTACAGCTGTCAGCTAATAAATTGCCACACAGTTGCTAATGAATAAAAACAAATTAGAATTATTGGGAAATTATATTAAATTATTTTAGCACACCTAAAATAAACACAAGAAACCTAGCAGTGTTCATCTCTTAAGGAAAACATCTGTAAAGAAAATATAATTTTTTAATTCTCTTAAGGTTATTTATAGCAGTAGTTTGAAGGTCAGCATATCTTTAAATTAGTAAAGAAAAAAAAAGCTTATTTTTTTTCTTTTTTAAACTAGGGATAAGTGTCATGAATAGGCTGGAAGCTGAGATTTACAAATTCATACATTTGAGAACGCATCTTCACATACACTGTGACAAAACACATACGCTGACATTAAGCACAGAAATATCTTGTGATAACCTGGACACAGACTCAGCTGTCCAACAGAGATGCTCTTTAAGGTCTAAACATCAAAAATGCATCTTGAAAAAATCCTTAAATCAAAAGCATCAGTTTCATCATATCATTTTGCTCATCCAGACATTAACACAGAGTGCATAAACCAGATTTTCCAGTTACTGAGTGCACAAACCAGACTATAAGTCACAAAATGAAAGGAGACCCTTTTAACTTTGGAAGCCAACAGATCCAAACTCAAATGACCTCCTTCCCTTGTGTCCCTCATGGACTGTCTCGTGCTCAGCAGCCTGTGGAACACAGCAACCACACCACAGAGGAATCTCTCCACAGGCTTTGATTCTACCATTGGCTGCCAGAGAACGAGGTTCAAAACCTCTGATCACTCTGTATCCCCTTTCATTCCAAGTTGGTGGTCGCTGAGCATTTAAATACAGTTTGAAGAAGTATCCATCCTCATGTCTGAGACCTAATCTGCAAATGACAGTCAGGGGAACTGGCCCACCAAAGGCTGTGATCCTGATGCAGCTGGGGAAAACAAATCTGACCCCCATGACAGGTCTCCATTTTCCCTGGAATTCAGGTGCAACCACTTTGTGTGTTAGACAAACAGTAGATAGGTCTCAACTCTTCAGAATGTTCAACCCACTGTTCTGTAGCCACTGAAGTGGTGACACATCAAGTTACATTTTACCTGAACTAACGTAATGTTCTCATAAAACACAGAACATTTATACGCTCACTGATTACAGCTTGCCTTGTGAGAGAATTATTTGGGAACAACTATTATGAAACAAGCATTCCTGAAGAATTTTATGGCCAGATATCCTTAAAATCATTGAACAAGTTAAGAAGGAAGGGACCTCTAAAGGTCATCTCACCAAAACACTTTCTCAGAGAAGAGATACCTTCAAAGTCAGATCAAGTTGCTCAGGACCTTGCTTAACAGTGTTCTGCAAATCTCCAAAGCTGGAGAGTCCACAAGTCCTTGGGACAAGTTATTCTCATGCTTAACATCTCTCACTGTGTTTTTCCCTTACCCCCAGATGTATTAAACCAGAATTTTCCCTGCTACTGTTTGTGACCATGCCTCTTGCTTTTCTGCTACACAGCTCTGACAAGGAGCTAGTTCAGTTTTCTCAATTGCCTTCCTTTACATGTTCCTCAGACATGACACTCCTTTGCTAAAATTAACTTCACTTTCAAGTGGACTCAAAAAATAAGGCTGTCTTATTAGAGAAAAAGAACATACAGGAAGTTAATCAAGACTGTAATTTTCTTTTATATCCAACGTAAGCTGATTCTAAGCCTTCAGACAAAAGTGTACTAAAGCTAAGTGCAACGAACTTCACTTAGCGTAGCACTAGCAATGTGTGACCACAGAGAGCTATGTCCATGCCACAGTAACTCTACTGCCTGTAAGACTTTTGAAAACATGAAAACTTTAGCTGCCATTAGGATCATGAAAAAGAAGATTTTGAACAGTCATATAATAGAACAATAAAACAAATTTCAAGTAAAAGGAAAAGAACACTATAATGTGATATCACTACCCTTTGGCTTCAAAAGCAACACTTTCCTGAAACACTTTCTAGGTTACCATTTCTCCACAAAAGTAAATGCTACATTAAACTCTATGGGCAACGTAGGAAGCTTTTCTCATTCTTTTTCTTGAATGTTACATCATCTTACGGCAGAGGGATGGATACTAAATCAAAGAGTATCCCAATTTAGGGAGCCTCTCTTCAACAGTAAGTTTTCATTCTGACACGCATAGAGAGAAGATACCACTCTCTGAATAATAAACAATATCTTGCCTCCAGACTCTTCAGTAGATAAAATCCCTTATTTTGCATCCCATTATAATCTTATCACACTCCTTTTCCTCTGTGCGAAATCCTCTAGATGCCTTGTTTCTACCTGTGGTTACTACGCTCCTATTTTACAGATGCGCATTATTTGGTGTAAGTGTTAGTTAGAAAAACCTGCAATTCTAGAGTGTCCATATACTTTACTCACTGGCTTCATCTTATCCATTTGAAATAGACATTTAATCACCTCACTAAGGAAACTTTATTAACAGTGTATTTATAAGGCAGAATATTAATCCAGATCTCTAGGATGTCATAATATAAATCACAGCAGTAATAGCTTTTACAACATGAAACAGAAAATATGGCTATTCAAAAAGGAAATTCTATGAAATGTAATCATTAAAATTTAGTATTTAAATAGCTAGTATCTTGCTGCCCTCAGAGATGGCAAACCAATTGAATTCCAGGTCCACAGGCAATTAAATTCCAGGAAGCCTGTGGGACCGCTGAAATAGTTCTTTAAAACCCCAGTCTAAAAGCATTAACAAGTCCACATAATCCTTTGTTTCTTCATTTTAATTTAAAATATCTGAAAAGGTATTTTGTGAAACTACTACCTTGTACTCTGCATACTCTACAAAAAGTTTCACATGAAGAATGCACAGTGTGTACTAAATAAAAAAAGGGCTTATGTTTCAAACATGAGCCCAAAAAGTATTAAATGCTTTCCCTCCTCAAAACTGTTGTTTGCCGAACAGACTCAATAATCATCAGCAAGTACATATGACAATCCAGTGTATTATACACAATGTTACCCTCATGGCTAATAAATTAGAGAAAACAGAAACTGGTGCTAATAACAGTCTGAATTGTAACCTCAACTTTATCAGTTCTAGAAATAAGCCTGGCAGATATATATAGGGATAATTTTTTTCAAAACTTTACTACTAAAGAATATAGGAAACTCAGAAAAGAAGCAGTCGTAATGAACTGTCTTGCTTAGTTCAATAAAAAGTCTCAGCATTGCTTGGGATTTAGTGAACTAAACACACACAAAATACTTAAGTTTGAAAGGAAGTACTTTAAATCACCCCATACATGCAACTTATTAAAAAAAAGTGAAGTCCAAATTCCAACAACTCAGAAATAAGACCAACTAAATCCCATGGCATACTTACCAACTGCTTTGAAATCAGGAGCCTTGTTATTAGTTCTCCAGCACTTTTTTCCAAAGTCGCAGGAACAAAAACAACCCAATCTGCATACAGTAACTCAGAACACATCAAGTGACTCTGCATGCCAGGTCCTTAAGAAACCATGAAAATATATAAAAAAAGAGATGGAGTATTTAAAGACGTCACACAGACATGACTATATATTTTATTCAAAGTTCTTACTTCACAGATGCATATTCCTCGATTCCCAAGATGCAGTCCATTTTTTAATTTGCATAAAACCCACAAAATAATTGAGATAACAATTCAACTAAGTGCAGCTACTTGTGTATTTCTTGCAATGGTGTACATTTATACCACTGATTATAGAAGAAAGTAATTCAATGTATGATCAGTCTTGCATGGCCTGGACTTGTACCTATTGAACATTTTTGCCCCAGCTGTTGCAGGTCTATAATTACTGCAGAAAAATCTGCTCTAGATGACCTTGAGCAATGTGTTCTGTCTACATATCTCTGCTTCAGATACTAAGATATACACCTGTTCTTCTGTGATTGCTACTGCCCTCACTGATGAGGAAAAGACTATTATTGTTTCAGTGGACATGGAAAAAGCAGCAGATGTAATCTATTTGGATTCCTGAAAAGCCTTTGACATTGTTCCCTACAATATCATTCTCTCTAAATAGGAGAGATATGGAATTGATGGGTGGACTTTTCAGTGGATAAGGAATTGGTTGGGGGATCGCATTCAAGGAGCAGTGAATGTCCCTATGGAAATCCATGNCATTCAAGGGGCAGTGGTCAATGGCTTGAATGTCCCTATGGAAATCCATGATGTGATCTGCCCCTGGAGTCTGTACTGGGACCACTGCTGTTTAATAATTTCATTAATGATGTAGACATCAAGATTGTGCCCATCCTCAGCAAGTTTGCAGGTGACATGAACCTGAGTGGACTGCATCAAAAGAAGCATGGCCAGCAGGTGAAGTGAAGTGATTCTCTTCCTCTACTCTACTTTCATGAGACCCCACGTGAAATACTGTGACCAGTTCTTGAATCCCCAGCAGAAGGAGGATAAGGAATTGCTGGTGCAGAGATGGGCCACAAAGCTGATCAGAGGGCTGGAGCACCTCTGCTGTGAGGACAGGCTAAGAGAGTTGGGGTTGTTCAGCCTGGAAAAGAAGGCTCTGTGGAGACCTTATAGCAGCCTTCCAGTACCTGAATGGAACCTACAAGAAAGCTGAAGAAGGGCCTTTTACAAGGACATGTAGTAATAGGACAAGGGGCAATAGTTTTAAATTGGAAAGGGGAAGATTTAGGTTAGACATCAGGAAGAAATTATTCACAATGAGGGTGGTGAGACGCATGCTGCCCCGGGAAGCTGTGGATGCCCCTTCCCTGGAGGTGTTCAAGGACAGGCTGGATTGGATCTTGAGCAGCCTGGTCTAAGTGGGAGATGTCCCTGCCCATAGCAGGGGTATTAGAACTGGATGATCTTTAAGGTCCCTTCCATGATTCTATCATTCTATGATTTTGCTGCTTTCTTACACATCATCTGTCACTCAGGTTAGGTGAATTAAAACTAGATGTTGGCAAATTAGGAATTAGTCTCTGTAAATGCTTTATGGCTTTGAAAATTGACCCCTTCCCTGGGGTTCTAGGGAAATTATATACAGCACACAAAAGAGTATTTCTTGGTTTTCACAGGAATATGGGAATGGTACCAACTAGAGGGTGAAGAACAGCTGATAAAGATGGGACAATATGCTTGGAGCGGCTGCGGTGTACAGCATTTAGTCCTATTTGAGGGATTATGGGGAAAGGAGATGACTTTTGGCCATGGTCCACTGGAAAGAAAATAATGTATTCATTATCAGGAATAAATTGTGCACACTTTAATTAAATCCCACTTTTAAGATGTTTGACAAGTTTGTTTGAAATGTGTTTCTCCGGGCAAGAGAAATACACCACAGCTATTGGATGATCATTGCAGAATTGTTTTCCAAAAGAATCACTATCTGCCCTAGGCAGATCCAACTGTTATGAAATTGTCACCTCTTCTTTCTCACAATACGGATCACAGACAACTGAGATTGTTCCATGCCAGTGCTCTCTCCTAGGTACTTTTAAACGTGTATTTTAAAGATAGATAGGTAAACCAGAAAACGACCAATTGACTATATGCAAACTTTTCAAATACATTTTGGAAAGCAAATGGGAAGAGTGCGTTTTCCATTAGATATGCATTTAAAAATTACATATAAACTTTTTTTTTTTCATTTTACTTGGTTTCATTTTCTGTAACTCCATAAACAATGAGAACACAAACCCTATATCTTACTGAACTTAAAAAACCAAACAAATAAAACAAGAAAGAACAACCACCAAGGGACTAAATTAATTCTCATTTTGGTTATGGAAAGATTTCTCCTGACCCCAGTGACTGCTTAATTGACTGTGGAGTGCTTTGTTAAATAAAAATGCACTTGAGAATATGGCTGGATGGTTGGCTGATTCAGGTGCTTATCAGTTCCTTTTGTTTAGTTTTTTATTTTCACAGGTGATCTAAACCACTTTCTTTTGCCTTTTCCCCTCAGTTCCTTTGCTATTGCCACCTCTGAAATTCTGAATTTTTAGTTCTAGTGTTGATTTTGCCTTCTCTTCCACCGGTTTACCATTCATTTTTCTCCTCTTACACAAGATTTCTACATTCTGACTCTTGTATTCCATACAAGTATTTATCTTCCACTCCATTAACACCCGTCCCATGTGTTTAAATGTGCTGATACAATTATTTACTGATTTTTTTCCTCTCACAGATGAGTTTTGAACTTTCCTGGTTTACTTCCCTCAAATGAATCTCTCATTCAGAAATTTGCAATGTTTATAAGTTAGATGTCAGGAAGAAGATTACATAAAATAAGGCACATATAGCACAGATTTGCTGTTTCAAATTATAATTACTTGGAGTAATTTTTGCCAAAGCTGGAATTGTAAAAAGATTTCACTGGAGAGCGGGGAAGCATTCTAAAAGATATAATTATGTTTTTAAAAAATCTTGCTTTAAGACACATCTTGAGACTATTTCTGCATAAAACCTAGTGTCCAGAATGAGAGAAACAGATTAATTTAGAAAGTGCTTTTTCAGACTTCAAAGAAATTTGGTGTCCTTATTTATACATTTTGAATGAAAAACAAGACTGATTTCACTTACACGTTCTGACAGCAATTTATCAGTTCCATATACCATTGCAGTCTCCATGGACAGAAGAGCTCAGTCTACACTCCTTTCCTACATTTCAAATACTCTCTGGCCAGGCGGAAACATTAAACAGAAGTTCATGAGCAGGTAAAGCAGTGAGATGTATGACAACCTTCCTTTACACAGTGTAGACTGAGAGAACAAAGAAGTAAAGGGAACATACACTGGAAGATCAAAGGTTTGGGTAGCTCTTAAAGCAGGTACTCAATTTGCTGAACCATGACTCAATGATCCAGTTGGTCCTTTTCAACCTAGTGATTCTATGACTTCATTTTTGAGCTCTTCTTTTACCTCCTGCAGCCTTCAGCCATCAGATTGCAGTGTCTGATAAATGAGACACCTATTTGCGATCAAACACTAATTTTATCTGCATATATAATTAATATCTACCATTTTGATGTTACCTTATTTGTATTTGTATGTTTATCTGTAAAGTGTGTTATTTAAAGAGCCAACAACTTAAAAAAATGTCAGTAAAACATCATAAAATACTGTGAAACTTGATACTGTAACAAAGGGGCATTTGAAAGGAAAATGGGACAAACCTGAATTGGACAGGAATTTTTTTATATATAAATTACAGAGAATTTTTAAAGTCCTAAAAATATCTGTCTTTACATACTTTTCCCCAAGTTTTCTAAAGTATAAACTTGTATGTGTGGATGTCTTTCCACATGAAGACAAAATTTGTGCATGTGTCTGCACAAACATTCAGTCTGTGACATCACTTGTGTAAACTCCAGTAATGTATTTTTCTCCTTATCATGAATGTATTTTGCTTTATGGCCTCCTGAAAGGAAAAGAACTATATGCATTACACAAATTAGCTGAATGTAAAAATTAAAATCTACATGGCTTTTCTTTAAATTTCTCAAATAATTTTTTATATCATGTAGAGATTATCTCTCAGACAAGTAAGATGCAAAAGTAGACTGACTCTAATCTTCTTGTATTTGGAAATATGATCTGATTGTACGTAAAATGTTACTCTCTACAGACCCTAAGGGGAAAGTGCAACTAAGGTCCCACAACTAACACTGGTTTTGTCAGTTGCATATGTTTGGGCACCTCTGATAGCCTTCCTAGCATAGAATCATAGAATCATAAAGTAACCAGGTTGGAAGAGATCCACTGGATCATAAAGTCCAACCATTCCTATCAAACACTAAACCATGCCCCTTAGCACCTCATCCACCCATTCCTTAAACATCTCCAGGGAAGGTGAATCAACCACCTCCCTGGGCAGCCTGTTCCAGTCCCCGATGAACCTTGCTGTGAAAACTTTTTCCTAATGTCCAGCCTGAACCTCCCCTGGCAGAGCTTGAGGCCATTCCCTCTTGTCCTGTCCCCTGTCACTTGGGAGAAGAGGCCAGAACCCTCCTCTCTACAACCTCCCCTCAGGTAGTTATAGAGAACAATGAGGTCTCCTCTCAGCCTCCTCTTCTCCAGGCTAAACAACCCCAGCTCTCTCAGCCACTCCTCATAAGGTCTCTAGCCACTTCACCAGCTTCGTTGCTCTTCTCTGGACTCGCTCCAGAGCCTCAGCANGGCATTTGGCCTTGTTAAACCTCATGCCATTGGACTCAGCCCAGTGGTCCAGCCTGTTCAGATCCCTTTGCAGAGCCTCCCTACCCTCCAGCAGATCGACACTTCCACCCAGTTTAGTGTTGTCTGCAAACTTGCTAAGGGTGCACTCAATGCCTTCATCCAAGTCTTTGATGAAGACATTGAACAGGTCTGGACCCAGCAAACATCCTCATAATGTGATAAGGATGTGAATTTAATATGCTCAATCTACATTTTTATTCTACTTCAAAATCAGAAAAGAATGCAGTGTCAATCCTCATTTCCATCACCTACATTGAGACCCAAAATCTGTTCATATTTTCATCTAAAAATGCTTTATAAACCTATAAATTATAAAGCAGAGTAAGGTCTTTGATTAGACAGCTGTGTCAGAAATCAACTGAATATTATGTCCTTCAGTAAAAAGTACTGCAAGTTCTCATATCTAGGATCATCCAGAACCTGAAAAACAATAAGCTATCAAATTAAAATATTTTGGTGCTTTATACCCATTTATTTCCATAGAAATGCAAGCCCGTACAGTACAGTACATGATCAGAATTTGCTGTTTCTCAGTATTGAATATCCAAATGTTTCCTACAGATTTACAGTTCCACCTCAATTTCTCATCCCACATCCATGCAAACCAATTTGGCTTCCTGTTGTATAAGTCATCATATTATGGACAAGCCATTTAACCTCTAGAACTTATCTACCATAGCAAATCAGTGGCTTGTGTAATGAGCAGAAAGATGCACTTGTGTTAAACCGATGACACTGAAAGGGTAATCATCAATTCACAACACCTCTAAAAAATTAGGGTTGCGTTAGAGCACACACGCTACAATTCAGTCATAAACAAAAACTAAGAGTAACTGCAAACAGGTTACCAAATCAGGCCTTTGTTTTGAAGACACTTGTCTTTTCCTATATTCATTGGCATACAGACTCTAAGTGCTAGTGTCCTTAAATAACTCTTTGAAATCTTGGACTAAGATATTGAACCAAGTTGTTACAGAATGTGAAACAACCACAAAAAAAAATTAAATACATACCAGTTTCCTTTTCCTCCAAATTTTAGCTTTGACCCACTGCTTCTATTTATTTTAAATGAAATTGCTCATCTGATTTCAATTACAGAATGCTTAAAAACAATTAACAAACTGACAAGCCCATCTTGGACAATGGTGCTACAAATACTGTCCCAAAAGCCAAATTTAAAAGAACGAATTTGTTGGCTGATGAAATATAATTATCTCTTTTCATACTAAACTGCTTGAAAATATCCTAATGAGTATAAATGCTGCACATTTTATCTAAACAATAAATAACTTCAAATGGAAAACGTAGATGAGTACATAATTTGTTTTTTCTATTATTACAGTGAATCCCAGTTCCTGTCACCACCATGCTGACTTCCCTCAGGTAAGAATAGTGAGAAAAACACCTAAACAAAAATGTCCTCTCCCAGTCAGTGCAGACAGAAATGTATTAAAAAACCCAGACAAACAGTGACGTTCTCATTCATTGCTTTGCTTCCACAAGTTATTGGAATTTCAAGCCTGGAGGCATTTCTTAACCTAAAATCTTAGCACATTCCAATACAGCTCTCCAAATTAATTAAAAACCTGTGTTCTTGCTGTTGTGAAATATCTGAAATATCTGTTTTATTTGAACACCTCCACAGCAGGGCAAATCATAGCTAAAATAAAGGAATTTCATATTGACTTCCAGTACAAAAATAAAATACAATAACATATTACACAGTAATAAAATTAATTTCTACATTATCTGGCTTAATTATTGAGTTTAGCTGCTTTTCCCTGACTTCATTCTATCTAACCTGGTAAGGTAATTTTAGTTTGCATGATATAAATCATTGACAAGTTTAACAATATGTATTAAGATGACGTATGTTATATTGCTGCTCAGATAAATGTATAAGCTAAAGCAATTATGATTATGAAGTTGCATTTATTTTTCCATAATGGAGCCCTTAAAGTCACACACATTGGGAATGAGGCTTATCCATCTCAGTCTCTTACAAGACAGCTTTTTACTGCATTACATCATTTAATATGCAGTTGAAAGTTCATTATCTGACACACAAATCATTTACTCTAAAAACTATGTAGCTTTAAGAGAATCTAGGGAAAAGCTAGGATGATCAGTGCTACAGAATGTAAATATATATGGAAGTGTGTCTTGAGGACTGGATAGCTGAGGAAAATGGCAATGGAATTTAGGAGTTTCCACTTCCAATTCACTCTCCTCATTATGTACTCAATAAGTAATAAACAAGAGCTGTACTACAGACTATTTGATCTTAGCTCCCTGGTTTGAGTCCAGATACTCATGGATGAAATCCATATTTTGGAGAAAATCATCATACGATTGGGACTTACTGGCAGTAATAGCAGAGGCAGTAAGAAATGCATGTGCAGAGAAATCATTACCTACTCTGAGATGCAGAAGTCCTTTCAAAAGAAGTGAGAGGAATACAAAGCGAGTGATATCTGTGTAGCAACTGGAGTAGTTTATGTCCAGCTAATGAAGTAACAAAGTCTGCCAGTAATGCTCCTTACTCTTTAGGATATGTGCTCCATGACATCGGTAAAATCAACTTGAATTACAAAATTTCAAGGCATCTGCTGAGTGAGATAGCTAATGCTGTGTGACAAAGTCCATTACTGCTGTCCTGACCAGTCCTTTATTGCCTTCATTTAATGTTATGTGCTTTGTGTGTCAGTAATATGCTCAGGACTGGCTCAAAAATTTGCTCAACTATTGTTTTAATTTAGAGAGTACACTGACAAAAAAAAAAGTAGTACCAAATATGAGGAATATCTATGTATTTTTAATACATCTATGTAATTTTTATGTCCATGGGTAGATAAGCAACATGCAGAATCACAATTTCATAATTTAAAATACTTGGTATAGTTATAGGTTAACTATTGCCAGGTTTCTACATTTGAAAAGCAAATGCTTGTGAGATGTACTATATGCAAAATCAGAAGTGACATTTCTTCTATATTCTTTAAGGCTTTTCAACTAAGATTTAGTGACAATATGTAATTAATTTGAACAGTGCTTTAATAAATAATTTGTCAACTTTCACTTGACAAATCAGAAGCAAGAAAGGTCTCACTATTGAAACAGTCTACTATTAAAACTGCTCTGTGATTGGCACTGAAATGCTTATAGATAATAAAATTAAAGTGTATCTAAAATCAAACAGAAGACATTTTTATATGTTAATCCCAAATATTCTGCTCATCTTTAAGGTCTTAAATGGGCCAAGTTTGACAATTTCTAGCTCTCCAGTAAATTGTCACTCAAGTGGGCACTGGCAGAGGCTGCCCAGGGAGGTGATTGAGTCACCTTCCCTGGAGAGGTTTAAGGGATGGGTGGACAAGGTGCTGAGGGACATGGTTTAGTGTTTGATAGGAATGGTTGGACTCAATGATCCAGTGGGTCTCTTCCAACCTGGTTGTTGTATGGTTCTGTGGTTCTAAGTGGCAAGATTAATCTCGTAGAGTAAATGAGGATTACCTGTATGATTAAGATACAAGAATTATTTATTAGAGGTGTGAGAGGTCTGTGTGCTCTTCAATTTTTGCAAAGGAATATGAGCTTTAACTTGGTAAACTGCATGAAGTATGTCTTTATTTCTTTATCCTTAAAGTGTTTTTTAATTTGTAAAACAGTTGATGTAAACTGAAGCAGCAAAACTACTTAGTTATTAACTGTTGAATAATTTTCTGTTGAATTAAAGTGAGAAGCTTAAGGGAATAATTCATGGCTTTAAAAACAACCCATCAGCACCACTAGTAATCACTATTAGTAAAATTGATAAAAATCTATTGGTTGGGGTGTAGCAGGCACCCATTACAACACACACCATGTAGGTCACCCCTCTGATCCTGACCCAAAGACCTGCCACCTGCTCCACAGCTGAGCAGTAAGATAAACCTCTCCTCACCTTCCCAGCTTTCAAAAGAGCCTGAATCCATCCAAGGCACTGCCTTGGTCACACAGGCTATTTGACATCTCCTTTTCAAAGATTCATAGAATTTCTTCATTGGAAAAGACCTTTGAGATCATCAAGTCCAACCATACCTGTGCACTACTAAACTGTATCGCCAAGCACTTCATCTACCCATCTTTTAAATACCTCCAGAGGCAGCCTCTGCCAGCAATGTCCTAGACCTGCAACAGTCCACTGACTTCCAAGTTCAGAGCCAAAACTCTGTAGGTATGTTTTTTCTGAGGGGGTTATCATGTAGGACAAGTCAGCACACATCCTACATGCAGAAGATATATTGGTATGCAGATTTTAAATGCAGAGTTTTCTCAATATGCCCACATAGTGACCAAATATCTCAGTTCAATTATGTAATCCAGAAAAGCAATCTCTGTCCTTCCTGTGCCCCTTCACTACCACTAAGGGTACTTTTTTAAGCTAAAAAAATCAAACAGTTCTACTCCTACACACAGCATCAAGGATGTTTCACAAAAAAAAAATGTTAGAAGTTTAAAACAGTGTAACTAGAAAAAGACCCTTATAATTTTTGTAGTGTCCTTGTTCTTGAGGGTTTTTTCACATGGGAAACAGCATCTGCAAAACCTGAGTATGCGATCAGAGGTGTGACATACAGTCTCTTTATAAAAAACAAACAAAGCAACCTTTTACTTGAACGTTAAAAATACAATGCAAGGGGTTGGAATACCAGGGTAATTTTCTTTAAGAATCTTTTCATTCTTGGTTTTACCGAACAGTTTTGAAGTTGGATTTGGAGTATTCTTTCATTACATTCTCCATGTAGATGTAGGTTTCCTGAAAGGTCCTCATGTTGACTTTCAGTCTGCCGTTGTCTGAAAAACTTGTGATAAAATGCTCAGAAGCAGATGGATATTATTGAGCAGCAGACTGAGCAGACAGCAAATACTGCAACTGAATGAGAGACATAAAACACAGTATGCCAAATACTGATAAATATATCATACTAAATTAAAGTTTTAAAATCCACTGAAGTCATCTGTCGTTCTATCAACTAACAAAGCAAGTGCAATTAAGGCTGCCAGTGAAACTACAAAACAGCTGTCCCTTGGGGATCTCACCAAACCCTGAACATTTCAGATTGCTGGTTATATGGTGCAATTCTTCAGAGCAATGACATGTAAAGTCACTCCTGATTAAGGCTTGTACAAAGAGGTATTTGATACTCTCCATTATTAAGTAAATTATGAGCTAGAAAAGCAGTAAATACTTACCTTTGCTTTTCCTTTTTCAGAAACATACTTTAGCACAAGAACAGATCCTATTGAGTCACACCTAATTCAACCATGCTGTTTCTGGAGAACAGGCCATCACCTTAGTTTGCTCTCTTCCTGGCTATTCCTACAGGTATTCTACCTCTCACATTTGTATCCCCTCTCTCCTCACTGTTCTCAGCCCAGATGTTTCTGTCAATTTTATTCAAGTACCTCCAGTTTCCAAAAAACTTTCCCTATTCTACTTCTGGGGTTTTGTGCTCCAACATTCTGCTAACAGCTAAGAGAAAAATGGTTCTTCATTACAAATGCCAACTTTCTGTCCCTTACTCTTTTCCAATGCAGTGGAGCCTTACTAGGATTCAGCAGTGAAGTACTGACTATTTATACTGCTGAGGTTTTATATGTATTCTGAGTTTTACAGGATACATATGTAAGGAAGAATTATTAGTTTAAAATTCCTGTGTCCTTAGATTCTTCTAAAGAAGTACCTTCCTCCAAGTACCTTCCGGAATGAGGTTATTGAAGTGCATCTTCATGACTTACGTAACAATTTCAAAAAATGATGCCTTGCTCAAATATTTTCATAAGACAACATTTTTCAAAAGGAAAAATAAAAGTCTTATGAAATAAAGCACATCTGGAAGGTTTTTTAGTTTGTTTCTGAGCAAAACCAGTACCTTCAGGCTCCACAAGTACATTATCTCTTCAGCTATCATGAAAAAATATTTGAAGGACAGGCAAAGTTCAGGAAGCTTTTGCAGAAAAAGTAGATCCCTAGGAATATTTCTTATCTTCTCACTATTTAAGTTTGAGCACTCCAATTTTTTCTAATTTGCAAAGAGGATAAATCTTTTCCATTCACACCTTGATGTATTTATTCAATCCAGAACATAGAGGCTACATCAGTTTATTTTCAATGTTACTGAACACTTTTGTGTATGTGTACATCTCTTGTTGTTATAAACCTGTTCATAACATACGGACCAAACTAGTAAGGATTTTAGTTGTACTTAAATATAAGTATACCATATGTTACAATTAATCATCACCCATCTGCTGCTTTTATTAGTCTCTCAATACAAAGGAATTGGTGGGGATTAGTGTTCTTATTGGAGCCAAGGAAAGCACAGAAAATGCCTTCTATATCATACATTCTATTTTTAAGTCTGATCAGCTACTTACATAGATTGAGTAAGCAACACCTTGTCATTTGTAGATGAATCCTAGGAAAAAGCCTGGGTGATAAGAGGGCAGATCATGTCTTAAGGACTAAAAATATTACATTGAACTTGCAACAACTGTGTGGCCTATTAAGGAGGGTGGCCTAAAGAGCCACCTTGTCTACCCAGATGAGATATTCTGATGTCCACTCTCAGTACAGCCTTCATAGTGTCTCTGGGGCATTCGGTATTCATTCCTTTGGCTTGAAAGCTGTTGTACCCCTGAAGATGCCACTTAACATCTAGCCTGTATGTTTGATGAAGACTTTCCAGAACATACACCACAATTTCTATGCACTGCGATCATCCATATCATCCATGAAAGAGATGCTGCCTATCTCCACTTACTCAACTGTCACACTGGTCAATTCATAAGCTGCAAGGGGAGCAGCACTGGTGAAGGACGGCTGAACAAAATCCATAGCCCCAATACCAACCAGAAGTGGCAGCACCCCTACCCCATCTGCCACCAGCACATTTAGCTACAATACTTCTTAATTTTGTAATCCATAACTATATTACACTGAAGCAGAACATGGGGTGGACACAACAACCCAGAGCATCAGATCTGCCCAGTCAAATAGCTGCCAGTGCCTCTTTCTCCTGCAGAGCAGAGGACGTGTTGCTTTGTGTAGACTTTAAATTTCAGTTGTGCTTCTTTCCTGGGGCCTGTCACAGCTCCTGTTGAACTGCCTGTTTAAAAGAGAAGACAGACAGGACAGAGTATAGACGAGATGCAAAGCTGCCTCTAGTGCCACTTCTGCATCAAAGTACTGGTTTCAAACCAAGTTCCCATCCTCATGGTGCTTTAGCTTTGGTGCAATATTTGCACACATGTAAACATAACAGGTTGTAAGAATGGTACAAAGACACATAAGGAACACCACTGCATCATTGCATTTTATATTCCTTCTTTCTTTTAAAAAAATCCTTAGTCATGGAATATTTAAGCAATTTATGGTAGGCCTGCTCTGCCTCTCGCTGCCACCCACCTCCTTTGGCCCATGCCAGTGGGGTGGCACAGAGTGTGGAGGCTGGGACTGGGGTGAATGCTGTGGCTCAGAGCAGAGGCCACTGTTCTTATCCACACCCTGCCCTACCCAGCTACTGGGGCGACAGTGCAGCACTGTGCAACCCAACCCCACATCACTCCAGGGACTCCTCCGTGTCCATCATTTCCAATGGCAAGCAAGCTTTCCCTTATAAGGATATTGTCCACACGTTATTGCAGACCACTAGGTAGTTTCCCTCCCATCCACGTGAGCATCCCTAATCTCAATCTTGGAAAAAAACCCCAAACCTACCAGCCCTCAAAAGAAACAGCGGCTGAAGAAATAGATGTCAATTAATTGCTAGAAAAAGAAAAAAAAAGCTACTTACACACATATCAACTCAAAAGTAGCGGTGCTAGTCTGTAGAAAAATGTAATTCAACAAAGAATTTAAAAGGTAAATTCTAAAAAGATCTCTCAGTTCCACTTGACCATTTTTATGTACGGGGAGTTTCATTAGTATTTTCAAATAAAGTTTTTCAGAAGTGTTCAAGTTGAACTGCTAAAACACTGAGGATAAATTTTGTTTAGAAACAACTTCACTGCATAAACTGTAAAGCTTCATCAGCTTGAATAGGAGTAAATTGTTGAAGAACTCCTATTAGAGTAAGACCCTGAAGGCATATAAAATAAGTTAGTAAACTTATTAATACTAGGAATTAAGAAGTAAACAATTCAAGTACCAAAAGAAAAAAAAAAAAGTGACACAAAAAATTTGCCACAAATTAAACTGATTTATTATTTTTTGGCAAGTCCCGTACAGCAGGAGCAAAGATCTTTCACTCACTATATTAAAACATTACTTCACTTTATACAAATTGTAAACATTTCCAACAGGACAAACTGTTGGTATGGGCATTCCACAACTCTGGCATGTCTCCTCTGTCAATCAAACAAGAATGAAAACCCAATAAACCAAAGGACTTTTTCCACAGGTTACCTATAAAATGCAGCATGTACATTTCATACCACATCAACTCTAAGCAACACAGAGAAGAGTATTTCTGATCATTATAGTGAAATTCATAGTGGCATTAGGAATAAAGACATTTTTTTCCACACTGTTGTATCCAATTCTTTTTTTTTCCCCCCAATTAAAAACATTGTTTTGTACAATCAAGGCAGTAAATCACATTCTACAGTAAATCAGCTGCTATAAATACAGCTATATTTGCAATACCACATCAGATAAATATGATGTAAAAACTCCTGATCTGGTAAATATGTTGTTTTCCTGGCAGGCACCGGTTTAAAGAAGTAATTCAAGTTCTGCTTGTCCAAAACCACCCAACTATAACTGTTTCATTTTTTTCCCCCCCTCCCTCTCTCTAAAAGTGCTTTAAATCAGACAATCTGATCCATTAAGTGAACCATAAAGTCTCCTCCTTCTTAAGTAAGAGCAGACTTTTCTTTCTAAGTCCCAAGAATGTTAATTTGCTGGTCACTGGTCAGCTTTACTGAAGGACTACAAGATGCACGCTGTTAAATCACAATCCTAAAATCAAGGCAAAGGTGTTTAAACCTTGACTTGAATAGCTTTCCTCTAATCCAACTCATCAGCCCTAAAATACCAACAAATATCATGGTATTGACTAAGGCTTTTTCTTTTTAAAAAAAAAGTATCACTTCAATTGTTAAAATACAATTGCATTACAACTTTGGTTTCAGTATGCTGCTAATTTTGGAGCCACATGTACAGTGACTTAGACAAAAATCTACATTTGTAATGTAAAAGTCAAGTCATATTAAAACAACCCTGCCTTTCAAGTCTCCAGGCATCGTAAAGAGCAATGGAAAACTTGATTCTTCTGCAGATCACCTTTAAAGTTACTGAAAAAGCCTAAGGCAGTTGTTTTTGCATCCATATGCAATCAGCTGTTTTAAGCATTATAAAGCATCACACTTCAGAACACAAAGCGCTTAGATCAGCAGATCCATGAAGGAGGAGCTCAGATGAGTTTCACTACCTGGAGTGAGGACATTGAGAAGCTATTTGTAAAACTTCTGTGTTATCAAAATGCACAGATGAAGGAATATGAAAGATGCACAGGATAATTAACTTGCATCAATTTTACAGTGTATATTCATAAAGAACACTGCTCCTTCCTATGGATTCAGTACTAGGAACAGCATTGAGCATTCAGATCCTGTCAAGTGCAAAAAACCCCAAACTAAAGTCCTCAAACCTCGGTAAACACCCTTGAAGTTCCTTCCAACCTGACATTCTGTGTTTCTATGAAAATAAAATGATTGTGCAGTTCCTTCAGCCAAGCAAGACGCTCTAGTACTGGGTTTGCCTCCTGCTCTTCTCTGCCCAAATGAAGAAGGGTATCCCTACTGCAGCATTAAAGCTAAATCCCGATAGAACCAAAGAAACACTGTAGAGGGTATTCCAACCATCAAAATAAAACCAATTATTTTAACAGCCTTAACTCTCCCATAGTCATCACAATCTGCCAGAAAAAAAATGTAACAGGAACCTTTAGGTAATCTTAATTCTTCAGCAAAAGTGCTGATTCACCAAAACATTTACAACTATTCTCACTGCAGCACGGGATGAAGCTCTACTAAGAAAAAAAAATCCAATCTATGCAGCCAGCATTTTAGAGAAGATCTTCTAACCATGAATAATACCAACAAGTTCGAAGTAGTGTTGTGTGGGTTTGGTTTGGTTCTGTTTTAAATTATGAGCTATTTCTGATTTATAGTCAAACTGTGCATGTCTTTTTTTCATTTTTAAACCACTCCGTTTAGTTTTTTACTTTCCAGTCTCTCTGGAGCCCAACACATCAAGATGCAACTGTTATCCATGGGGATTTATGACTTTTGTATGCTAGCTGCCATTTTCTGTCACGGCATCTGTTAGAAGCTTTACAGAATTGTAATGTTCTCCTAATCCATAGGCATGTCTCATGTACCTAAAAGCAAAGAAGTCACAGAATTAGTGTTCAGTTTAGCTAAAAGAATGTCATGCCAAACATTAACAGCACTGGAAGACAGCTTTAAAAAATGCAAGTTTTATCACAGAAAATATATAAAGTAATTAAATAGGACAGTATTAATAAAGGGTTTTTAAATCCAGTGACTTCTAGGTACAGACTGACAAACTCTGAAGAGGAAAAAAAAAGAGTTCCTTGCTGCATTGAAGATCAATTTCCCTATTACTTTGTTATTATCTAACAGGCAAAATGAGCTTGTAGCATTTTATAAAGCCGTAACTTAATCGCACTTCAGATTGATTGTCAACATTTTAAGAACTCAAATTACAATATCTTTAAACTTAGTGTGTCAATCAAAACTATTATTTCTGACCTGCAAGATCATTTTTTGGGCAGCATGTCAATGTCAGATAAATAACAGAAAATAAAAGAAATGGTGAGAATCAAAGCTGGGCCTTCTACTATAGAAATAAGTACAATAATTTTAAGAAGAGACAAAATTACATACTTACACAAGTATTATTGGTCTGCCTGAATATTCTTCACCAACAATAATGGGAGGGGAATCCATTTGCACTACTTCAATAGGTGTTTGCAAAACGTGTGACAAAGCCCTTAGCTTTAAGGCATAAAAACAATCCAATAACAAGATTAAATCCAATGTAGGGAGGAGAGAGTAAGACATAGCTTTTAGTTTCAGGAGACATGAGTTCAGCCATAGCATTTCAAATACCATTAGAAAATAAGCTTTATTGAAATAAGGAAAATTACTTTAAACTTGTTATACTTTAATTGAAAACAAGTTATTTTAAATTAATCATTGTTTTGATGATCCAACACAGGTAACACTAGGCTAGCATCAGTAATTTGGTAACTACTCTTTCATAAAACAATAAATAAGACAAACTGAAATAAATGCTTCCTCAAGCTCAAGTTCTGGTTTACATTAAAAAAATCTAATATTGTTTTGCTTTAGTCAACTTTGTTACCATTTTAAGTCTGCATAATAAAACCTTTTCTCCTTAGAAAGTCTTCCCCCACTCACACTGTCAGTCCTTCTAAAGACATTTAGAACTACCAAATTTGTTAACTTTCATATTACCAAACACATTAGAACAGTGGTACGTCATCAGAAAAGCTACTACTTTAGGAAAACAATTTGTAACCATAAATAAAAGTTCTTGATAAAAGAGTTATGACTATGTTCCCTTACACCTTCAGGTATGCTTTCTTAAGAAGCCCTTTTTTGAAGGTATATTCACCCACCACTTCAGAATTTCACAAATAAAAATTATCCATACGACACTTACTTCCAGCTGACCACCCCATGCAGCTGTATTTGCTATATCATCACAGTATTTTTCAAATTCCTCTGCAGAGAAAGAAAAGACAACTTTTAGTACAGCAGTTATTTAACAACAAGCAACTTAAAAATACTGATTGTACAAGGAAGAACTAGAACCTGAATTATACAGGGAAAAACTATGTTCACTGAAGAGAAGGAAAGGAAAAGAAAAAAGCCCCATTAATGTTTTAGAAAGAAAAACAAAGACTAAGGACAGGAATAAAAACAAGTATGAAAATTAAAAAACTGCAGGCTTATATTTTATACTTTTTATTCAAGGAACTGTTTAACAACAAGGATGAAATTGCATACAGTATTCTTCCTGCCAAGTTTCAGAGGGTGTTTTACAAGTCTAGAAAGAATATGATAGCAAGAAGCGTGTTCAATTCTTACATTATCTAGACATCAGGCATGTTTTTAAAATCTTGTAACTGTACGTAGTTCATGTGTTGGGTTTTTAGAGAGCTTGGTTGTTTCTGATTGTTTGATGTTTGTTTTTTGGTTTGGTGGGGTTTTTTTTAAATTTCCAAATTAGCTGCCTTGGGTTTAACCTCTAAAGTATTACAAATTGTTCCTTTGTTAATAGCTAAATAAATCTCTTGCATGTTCTGTAGAAACCAAGCTTTCAAATTTATAAATTACAACCCTTTAGGCTTCTGATCTCTATAAACAGATTTTGATAAAGGAAAAGTAGACTTCCTGAAAACTGTTCAGAATTGGTTTCCATACATTCCACTTATAGAAGACTTAAGAAACATAAGACAACTCCCTACTGCTCTGCAGAACTTTGTTCAGTCTTCTCTTGGGGCACATTTATCCTGTGACAATTATCTCTGTCAACATGTGAAAGATGCCTCCTACTTCACAACAGTCCCCAGTCACCAACTGAAATCCACAGCAATAACTTAAATGATTGTAGCTATAGGTTAAAAAAAATGTATAAAGTCATTTGAATGGTGTTAAAGACACAGAGAAATACATATACTCCATTCAACTGTATTTACTCAGCCTGCATCATTGCTTCACACTAAGTGCCTTTATACTTTTTAGTTTAGTTTGCTTATAAGAAAGACCTAAACAGTGAAAATAAAGTGTAGAATAAGAAAAAGCATCCACATAAATGATTAAAAAATTGATTTGCTTGAATTTCACACTCATTTTTAATGGCTTTCTCCTATGTAAATTGAAAAATTAAAAAAAGCATCCCTAACTTGGCAGACAAGCTCTTTATAATACAATTTAAATCATATCCCAAAATGTGACCACAATCTAGTAACCAGAAAGTTCCATGGGTTTGTTTTTTTTTTTTTTTAAATAAGGAATAATGTTTGCAAGATTAAAACTACAAAGATTCAGGTGCTCCAGATTTCACAGTGGATCATGGTTCTGTGTTCCATAGAACACAAAATAAACAAAGTAACAAAGTTCATGTAACAGATTTAGTCTCAATTCACCTGTAACAGAGTTTGAGAACAACCAGAAATAGTTGTAACAGTTATTAAAGTCTCTTATGCCACAAGTCTTACCTCTGCTATACATGTCTCCAGTATTAGGGTTTGTAAGAAACGGCAGGAAGTCATCAAAGTGACTTTGCATATACTTTGCTGTTTGGTTCCTCAGAGTTGTAACAGTCCAGGAATTTTGGCGATCCTTGAGCTGATCTTCAATAGCTCTGTACATGCAATGGCCATCTGAAGGGATCTGTTTAATCTCTAAGTGCCTTGCTGCTAACAGGGAGGCAAGCTTCTGACTTTCAAGATGCCTAGCACCCGTTAAATTTTCTATCTCAGCTTCAGCTATCCTCTCCTCTCTTTCTTTCTCCAAGGCAGCTTTTTTTTCCTTAGATTAAAAACAAAATAAAAATAAAATATTAAAATTTAGAAGATGTCTATACACCTCTTAGAATCGTAGAATGCCTTGAGCTGGAAGGTACCCACAAGGATCACTGAGACTAAATCCTATCCCTGCACAGAACAACCCCAACATTCACACCACCTGTCTGAGGGCATTGCCCAAATGCTTCTTGAATATTGTCAGGCTTGGCACAGTTACTGCTTCACTGGGAAGCCTGTCCAGTGCTTGCTTCTAACTCTTCTTAATGTATTCTCAGTGCATTGGTATCTGTGAAATGTTCTCCCAAATCAGTGCCACCAAATCTTGGACACCTCCTAAACTCAAGCGTTACAAATGGTAAGAGACCAATGCAGCCTAACTGCCTCTGACAGCACACCCAAGATTATGTGGCAAAAAAAAAATTAATTATAGCAACATGCAAAATAATATTTTACAACACCTGTACAGGGCCTATTAATAGAAGTAATTTCTTCAAAAGTATGTATTTCACCACGTTGAAAAACAACTCAAGTATAGGAATTCTAATTAAACAACAGAAAATATTGCTCTTTCATAATAAGTGTGAGATGTAACACTTACACATATGATTGCATAACGGAGCTCACGTCATGAAACAAACTCCTCGGGCTAGCTACTATGCATCATAAAAGACTGCTCTTAATGTAAAGGATGGATAAGAATGCATATAGAGAATACAAAAAAGAATGTAATAATACAACATTTAAAAATTACTTTTAGAGAATGCTTTGTAAATTTACACTTAAGTTAACAAGGGAATAAGTCAAAGTAAACAAGCAAATAAAAAAGGAAGTGGTACAGAGAATGATCTTTTCACTTTCACACTTATAATTCACCAAAAATCAAGACCATACCAGTTTAAGTGACCACAATCTAGGAAAACTAGACTACAGAGTTTCTAGTTTTCCTAGCTATGGTGCAATGAATTAAGACCATTCTTCTATCACGCCTGTTACAAAGCAGCTCTGCAGTACTGATCATGTAACAGGGGATGGACTCTACAATAAAGCAGTGCTTCTCTGTCCCTGAATCAACATCCATTCATGCAGGTACAGTAAGAATGCTAATCCATTGCAATGTTTTGTGTGAAGCTTAACAAAATTTAACCCTAATGGCCTGAACACCAAATAGTGTTTCTTAACAACTCAAAAATTCACAATAATTTCAGTATTTTATGTTCTTTTGTTAACTGTGTAAAGTTCTACTTGCATACTTTCCACATAATATTTTTGCATTACTTTAATTAAATTACGTTATTTCTTTATTGATGTTCTTAGTGAAATTCCTTTAGAATAATCTGTTCTACATTATTTGTTTCTTCTGGCTCCCATCTCCTGACCTATTCTGACTCCTAGCTCATGGCTGAGGGTAAAAGTGCAACTACTCATAAAATGCTTACATATCTCTAGGTAGTAGCTTTACAGATTTTCAAGGTACCCAGTATGTATGGCATCAATACCAAGCTAGCCAGGTAATTCACTTGGGAAAATTATTTAACTCTGGTTCTTACAGTTAAGTGAATATAACTTCAATGAAATATTTGCAAAATTATAAAATCTTAAGTCATACCCGCCTCTTCTGCGCTTTTGATATTCGAGGATGCTGAATTCGTTGCTCTGCTCCTTCAAGCACTAAATTTGCAACCCCATCAGCTACAGAATCTGTCTAAAAAGAAAAAAAGTTAAATGTTCTTATTAGCATAAATTTTGATAACTGAGATGCGCATCTCGTGAAACAGTTCTAAGTTCTGTTCCTAAGTAATTCCAGGATATAATTATTAAGTTTAAACACAACGATCTGTGTATATTGCAGATCCTGTCAAAGCCAAAAGTAAAGCATTTCACATCCCAAACCATTGTCGTGCATTTCTGTAGTCTCACCAAAGAGACAGTTATGAGCTGTGCATCTCAAATTTAATCTCTGTGTTTTCTCACAAGCTTCTACAAGCAAGTGTCAACACTGCTCACTAGCTGAAAGGCAAAGCTTTCCTCACCACACCCAAAAGTGCAGTACCCAAAGAGGCATTATGAAGTTCTGTGACAATTAAAGCAGGAGAAGGTGCTTTGTTGCACATCAAAGCCTAACCACCATTTGGAAGAGACAGGGAGTTGACACTTCTCAGGAAAAGTAACAAAGCTAGCCTTGTGATAGGAACAAGTCAAAGAAACAATGTATCTCAAGACAAAATCCTCCCAGGCAAAGTTTTATCCAGGACAAGAATTTTAGTTTGAAAGGACCTCCACTGTAAAGTTTTGATAGCCCATTTAGGGAAACAAAACAAACTCTTGAAACTAAGATACACGTAAACAGAAGTATTATGTTTAACGCTTATGCATCTAATTGTTACAAAGTCAAACTCTCACAACTGAAAACATTTTTTTCAAGGATTCTCAGCAGATGCTTCTCAATCAACTCTATTTTCCTTAGAAATCATTCAGAAATGTTTTCACTCTCATTTTAAAGCACAAGTACATTCTGCTTGACACTGTTAGAAAGAGTCAGGCAGACAGCTTTTTGCTTGTTTATTTATGAGATTTAAACAACCAATAGATACAAACTGTTCAGGAAATACTTAAGGAGATGTATGAGCATGGAGCATTAACATTATTCACAGACAATTGTATTGTACCAGTTTAGCTATAAGCTCTACACCCATTTAAGTAGTAGAAAGCATATGAACAGGCTACTAAGCTAGAACAAAAAAGTACCACTGAAAAATGCTCCTTCTAGCAATGCCCACTCACCGAAACAGCTCTTTCTTTCCAAAGATGGAAAGAGTTACTAATACTGAGAGGAAAAAGAGCAATAATTTAAAGTCTTATTTCATTATAATTTTTTTAAGTTAAAGAACCCCTAACACAAATCGAATCTGCACAAATTCATCTAAAGTTAAGGTACCTACCTTATTCTCCTCAGGTGAATCTTCCTTCAGCTGGTTTAACTCCTCCTTGTGCTTCTGTTCAAGTTCTGCCTCTAGTTTGGAAACTTCATCAGCCAGCTGTTTTCGTCTCTTTTTATCATTCTTGGGAACAGCATTTTTCATGCCTTGAATTTTTGCTGTTAGAAAAGTAGCATAACAAAACATTATCTCTAAATACAGATACTCCACAGTCATTGTAGAAATAACAACTGCAAGTCATACCCAAAAACTTTGTAAGTGTCAACATATCAGTATGTTTTAACATTTTAGCTATGAAACTGCCCATTAGGATCATCACATATTAAGCAGCTGTATTTTTCTTAAGAGATAAAAGTGTTCTATCTGAAGGAGGAAAAAAATGTGCTGGGTTACTACTACACTTACGAACTTCTTCAACACATCCTATCTCAGCCTGTTGCCTTCACAAAGGCTATTCGGGCATTGAGATCTCAAATTCTGTCACAGGAAAGATGTGTGAAATTTTAGTCATGCAAGCAACAGACTGGAAGTTGAAAAACAGAGTTCATCTGTCCTTAAAATAACATTTCTAAAACCAAAAAGGGTATTCAAGAAGAAAAACCCTTCAACTTGCTTAAATTCCCTAAGTATTTTTTTAGGTTGTAAAACAAGGCTCCATTTCACAGAATGGTTCAGGTTGGAAGCATCATCCAGTTCCAACCCCCTGTCATGGACAGAGATACCTTTTACTGTATCAGGCTTCTCATAGGCCTGTCCATCTGGCCTTGAACACTTCCAGGAATGAGGCTTTCACAACTTTTCACAACTTCTCTGGGGAACCTGTTCCAGTGCCTCATCACCCCCATAGTAGAGAATTTTTCCCTTAAATCTACCCTCTTTCAGCTTAAAGCTTACGCCTTCTCTTATTGCTACAGGTCCTTGGAAAAAGTCCCTTTCAAGCTTTCTTGTATACCCCCGTTAAGTCCTGGGAGGCTGCTACTAGGTCTCCCTAGAGCCTTCTCTTGTCTAGGCTGAACCCAAACTCTCCCAACCTTTCTTCACAGGGAAGATGTTCCAGTCGTTGGATTATTTCTGTCCCACATCTAGACCTGCTCCAACAAGTCTGTCTTTCCTGTGCTGAGGACTGCAGAGCTAGATGCAGTACTCCAGGTGAGGTAGCAGAATAGAGTGGCAGAATCACCTCCCTTGACCTGGTAGCCACACTTTTGATACAGTCCAGGAAACAGTTGGCTTTCTGGACTGTGAGTGCACACTATTGGCTCACATCTGGCTATTCATCCAACAATATGCCCCAGCCTTTCTCTTCACACCCAGCCTGTACTAATACCAGGAACCACCCCTACCCAGGTGATGGACCTTGCACTTAGCCTTTTTGAGCTTCAAGAGGTTCACAGAGGGCCACCTCTCAAGCCAGTCAAAGTCCTAGCAAACTTGCTGAGGTTGCCCTCAATTCCACTGTCCATGCCCGTGACAAAGATGTTAAATGGTGCCACTCCCAACACCAACCGCTGAAGTCCTTATCCACTGAGTGGTCCATCTACCAAATCTGTCTCTCCAATTTAGAGACAAGGATGTCCTGTGGGACAGCACTGAATGCTTTGTACAAATCCAAGTAGAAGACATCTGTTGCTCAAATCGTAGACTTCCTCAAATGACATAACAGTTTGGTTCAAAAGGGCATCTAGAAGCCATCTAGCTCAACCTCCTGCTCAAAACAGGGTTGAATTCAAAGCTACATCAGGTTATGTTAATTCAGATTGATCTGGAATTTATTCAAATGACTGTGCAAAGTCTCCAAGGACAGACATTCTGCAACCTTTCTGTGCAGTTTTGTTTCCAATGTTTAACCATTCTCTTGAAGAAAATATTCTCCCTGTTTCCTCTCATGAGGGTTTTTCTTGTCAACACTTTCAGCCATTGCCTCTAGTACATTCTCTACACTTCACTTTGAAGAGTCAGGCTTCATCCATTACGCAGTGGAAACTACAAGATCCCTCATAGTCTTCTTTTCTTCTCTATCTTGCAAACACAGCTTCCACAGCCCGTGCTGTTACATGAGCACTCCCTGGTAGCTCTCACTTCTGTATTCACTGTTTTAGAGCTACAGCTGCAATCACAGAACACCCTGCTTCCTATTCATCATTCATATATTTTCCTGTCCTTCACACTTGACTGTCAGAATTGAACTGAAGGTGATGATGATGATAAACTTTTCAAGAGGAGCAAGAGGTAGCAAGAATGCTCACATGGAGAGATATGTGTTAACAATTCAGCCTCACAGACGTGTCAGTGTAAGTGATTCTGGGTGTGATAGAAAACCAGTTTTGTTCATAAAAATTAACATAACAGGAGAGAGGGAAATCTAGGACTTAAGAGGCACACACAAATACACCAGCAGAGCATAAGGGGGAATGGAGTATGGAGAGAAGAATCATCATCTGGATCAGTGCTGGACTTCCAGAGGCTGAGATGCACCTTATGTTAATTCTTATGAACAAACTGGTTTGCTACCTATCAAACAGTTAATGATTGCACATAACTGGAAAGCATTTTACAGCTAGGAAAATGTATGCCTACAGGTCACCTGCCTCTCCTAACAGAGAAGACTGAGGCTCTTGTCTTCCATATACCCACCCCACTTTCAGGCAGTGGAGCAGTGCAGTAAGATACCACCTTAACACCTTCTTCAGGTGAAAAAACACTGTTCCTCAGCCTCTGCCATCCTTTGTGCCATGTGTTCCAGGTACCAAACCACAATGTTTGATTCCTATCCCTCTTTTTCATTTCAACCAAAATCAAAGGAGAAAAACGCATCTCAAAACAATAAGTTCCTATAGATTTAATGACCAAAAACAGTCCAATAGCATCTCTCATCTTATTTAAGCCTCTAACTGATAAAAGGCTGAAAAATGGCCTACTTCATTACATACTATAAAAGCCAAAAAAGGAAAAGGCCTTATCAATATACCAGAAATGACAAGGGCTTAACAGAAAAGGTTACGACCAACTATAAAACTCAACCTTACATAATCCAGCTACACGAACTACTTAATTATATTGACTGTAACTGAGTAGGTACAATGTGGCTCATGAACAGTTCATATGTATCACTATAAGATCACACAGGTCTTAGCTACTGTTAGTATTTTACTGTGAACAGACAGAACGTGAACGTTCATTTCAGATTAACTGCCCTTTGAATGAACAAATCATATTATGGAAGCAAGGAGTGGTTGGGGTTGGAAGGGACTTCAAAGTTTCCAGATCCAATGCCCTCCCACAGGCAAACTGCATCAGGTTGCTCAAAGCCTCATCCAAGCTAGCCTTGAACATTACAGGGATGGGGCATCCATGACTTTTCTGGGCAACCTGTTCCAGTGCCTCACCACCTTCACAGTAAAAAAATTCTTCCTAGTACCTAATCTAAATCTCCCCTCTTTCAGCTAAAAACCATAACCCCTCGTCCTATCATTGCACTCTCTGATACAGGTATCCTCTCCAGCTTTCCCGTAAACACCCTTTAAGTAACTACCTGGACAGCAAGGACCCTTATGTAGGCTTTTCAACCTAAAAAGCCTTACAAAAACACCCCTCTTTTAACTCACAGGCAACCTAGCACCGTGTCACGGCTCTCGGGCACCGCCAGGCTCCCACGATGACAGCACGGCGAGCTCGGCGGCCCCCTACCCGCCCAGAACCGCACCTTGCGGCAAAGCGGGGCTCCGACACCACCGCTGACACCTTCCCTGCTCGCCAGTGCGGCGCGGGGCCTGCTTTGCCGAAGCCGAACACGCTCGCCGCGCTTCCTCCCGCCCTTCCAGGCTCCTCCTGCGGCCGCCCGGGCCTTCCCGCTTCGCCTCCGGGTCCTCCCCGCAACCTCCGTCCCGCGGCAAGGCCGGCGGCCGCTCCCCTCACCACCTCTCCTCACCCTGCAGCTCTCGCTTCTCCTTGCGCTGCCGCTTCACCAGCTGCTGCAGCGGCCCCTCGGCCTCCGCCTCCTCATCTCCGGAGCCCTCCATGGCCCCGCTCTCCCCGCGCCCCGCGCGCGACCCCCGGCGCAAGGCGGGGCCTCGCCGCGCTTCCGCCCCGCCTGGCCCCGCCCACCACGCGGGAGCCCCGCCCCCCGGGAAGCCCTCGGAGCGTGTTGCGACATCTGAGAATTGCTTGGGAGCATGAGGAATTGGAGAGGGGCTGTTTACAAAGGCCTGTAGTGATAGGAGGAGGGGGAACGGCTATAAACTGGAGAGGGGCACATTTCGACTAGAGATGAGGAATTTCTTCGCTATGAGGGTGGTGAGGCACCAGCACAGGTTGCCCAGGGAAGCTGTGGCTGCCCCATCCCTGGAGGTGTTCAAGGACAGGCTGGATGGGGCATTGGGCAGCCTGATCTGTGGGAGGTATCCCTGCCCATGGCAGGGGGGTTGGAACTAGGTGATCTTTGAAGTTGCTTCCAACCCAACCATTCTATGATCCTACAATTCTACCATTACAAAAAGTGGAATATTTTTAATTTAAGCTAAAATAGAGTTAAGTTTCATCTAAGTTATTGTTTGTTTGGGTTTTTTAAAGTTAGACAGAACATCTCTCTGACAGCATGTTTCCTTTCAAACTTTTTTCCAGATACTGTTCATTCTTTGGAGATGATAACATCTTGTGTTCAGTATGATCTGTTTTGAACAGATGTCTCTTCTTTTTTAATCACCTCTGTTTGCAGTCTTTCCCTATCTCGAATGCAAGGTCAGGCAGGGAGCTGACTCCAAAGTTCCAAATTAGCAAGAGTTTTGACTGTTGTGAAGTTCATAACATTAAAATTAGTCCTTGGAAAGAAACAGACTATGCATAAGATTTCTGGGAAAATTTATACATATAAGTAGGAAATGTATTCTGTAACCAGCTTTTGTGTTGTTGCACACAATTGATGGAGATCACTCCCTCATGTTGTCCAGGCCTGATGAAGGATGCTTGCTTTCCAAAACTCCAAAATAGGTCTTAGTGAGTTTATTTGATGGCTTTTTTGGTATCACAACCACAGGTGTATCATATTGAAGAGGAAAACTAAAGATGAGAAAGGAATTGGTTAGAGTTTTAACTTCTGTGCAAAACACTCAGTGCCCTGCAGTTGCCTAAAGCAACTAAAAAATACCCAGAAAGTCTCCCGATTGCCTAAGCTGTGACCTGCGTGATTCTTCATAGTGAAACTGTGTCTTATGAAGTAAATAATTTTTAAACTTCTATTTCAATACCTGGAAACATATTTTTCCTTTATTTCTACCTGTGTTTTCCAATGTGTTAGAATAAAACAGATCACAGACCATCTAGGGGGAAAAAAGGTCTCATATTAAAAGGGGGGGCCTGGATGGTTGGCTTTCAGACAGGAAAATAGGTTAGCACTTGAAATCACTAGAGTGGCTTTATAAATACTCCTGTATACTGCCAACAGATCCAGAATAAGGACAAATCTGGGTTAAATTTGTTTTGACTAATGTATGTATGTGCTCTGTATCAGTTTATCAATGACATATATTTGTCCACACACAGATATATGTATATCAATATGCTGACATGTAATACATGTTCTAAAATGCAGCATATTTTAAAATAATAACTACTGGTTTATACCTTCTGCATTGTAGTTTCTTTTAGAACTTTATAAAATTACAGTAAAGAAAAAAAGTTGTCTTTTTACATAACAAAACACTGTAATTAGATGTTGAGACATAAGACGCAATTCCATCCTTGAAGGAGGCTGAGCTCTCCAGTGTTCAGGAGACTACAGGCTTAAACCTTGCAAAAGGAAAGGTAGCACAGGCTGCTTCCCTCCACTGCAACTATCCCCAGTGAGGTCCCTGTAGTGACTACTGATTTTATTCCAGACTTCTGCTGTTATCTTAAGCACCAATCCAAAGCAAAAATAGAATAATACCAAAAAACAAATAAACAAATACCTCAGGTGACCAAATGCTAAGTGCTAAGTGATGGTGAAGATAGGCTGATCAACGTGACCTTAGAATATGTTAGCCTTATTTGAACAGCACATCTCAACACAGTTGAACTCAAAATTAGGTGGGAATGGAGGTTTTAGAGCACACTAAGTACAGGGGAGAATAGCAGCATGGTAAATGCCGAGGAGATCATGCTGCATGGCCAGCTAAAGATGAGTTTTCTCTGCTGTTATGCAACCCAGACTAAATGAAATCTGTTAAGAAGAGGACTATCCTTGGTAGCAGCATGCCACAGGCTCAATGCATCCTTCACGAGGCCTCAGTCCTGGCCAACAGGGCTTGTTACCAACGAGTGCTGAGAACCTGCCCTGTGAACTGCAGCTTTGTGCCAAACATCTATTATGAACTGGATGTTTAACGTGGGATCACAGCAAAGGCCTTGAAAGTATTGTTGAAAACAGAGGATCCAACCTTATAAACAACTAACTGATGGCCAGTTATTGCTTGGAAAAAGCACATGACAAGTTGTCAAGACAACTGCTTTGAGCACACCAAAGGCAAGCAGCTGCTGAACAAGAGAAAAACAGCCAAGCAACAGGAGGAGGCATTTGCTATGAGCTGAGAAAGTAACACTCACCAGTATCACAAGGTATGCGTATGGCTTGCATGGTAGAGACCAAAGGCTGCAGGCTCTCTAGAAAACATCTTATAAAAGGAAAAAATTACAAATATGGGGAAACCATCATCATGGGGACCTGCAGTCGTGATGTCTGTGTGGGTCTGTCATGGCTGCAAGTGTACCACCTGCTTTCCCTCCCTCCCCGTGCCAAGAACCCCAACACTCTCTCCTGTGCTGCTTGCTCCAGGGGACCTGGATAAGGTCATAATGAAATATAATGCTTAGAAGCTGAAATGGAGAAAAAAAAAAAGGAGAACTGAAATCTGAAGTAACTGACTGTGAAGCACTTTATCAAGGAGGTGATAAGTTCAGTGTCATACAAGTATTTAAGTCAAGACTGAGAGCCTTCCTGTGGATATGAGTTACTTCAGCTGAAAATTATAGGCTCCATGCACGCAACATTTACTGATGTTCTCTCATAACTCAAACAAGTCCAACTGGATTACTATAATGGCCCTTTCTGGTATTAAAGTTATGACTTCATTAAGCTGGTTTCAAGAAACTTGAACTTCCCATTCAAATCACTGATAAGAAAAATCACTTTTGAAATGTGACTGAATCATTGTCGAGTTAGTCACTGAAGGTTAGACTGAGTGTTACCTTTGATAATGGCTGACTTGGACAGTGCACTTAAAATCCCTCATCTGTGAAACTGTTTTCTAACAATATTTCAACACAAATCGGACAAGCATCAGGACCTAATGCAAACCCAGACACTTAATAAAATCTGTGACAAGTCACATTGATCAGTCAAACAAAATAGTGGGGTTTATTTCTGGATTAGACATTTTGTAGCGCACAAAGCCCAGTATATTTACCTTTTCTACTTGTAGTGCTAAAGATATAAAAGATTCTCAGGTCTCTGTTAATGCAAACAGGTTCAGGGTCACTTATTATTCACAGTTACTTTACAAATGCTGGGATGCAGAGAAACTGTGGCTGCCACCTGGAGATATCCTCGATTTCCATGAAGACTACTCTTGAGAAATGTGTGCACTAGTGTTTGCCCTATTTTGCTAGCTTCTATAGATGTATTGTGAGCTTTGCAGTATTTTGCTTTCTCAAATCTCAGCATTTGGAAAGATTTAATGAAAAAATATGAGCCTGTTTTTTTTAAGCAGTTTTCTTGGGTGTAAAATTGAGACGTGATCTGTGTTTGACAAGAGGTAACTTGAATGCATCCTAAATACTCAGAAACAATAGGGAAAAAGAAGCCCAGCACCAGCTCTTCACAGTAGGAAAAAAAATTTAAATTGGACACTTGGAATTTACAATACTTAAGTCATTTAATGCATTCAGCAGGGACTGTCATTCAGGTTTCAGAAGATTAGCATTCAATGTCATCACATTTTGCTGGTGTAGTCCTCTTGGCAAGAATCTTTACCAAAAATCCACGCTCTGCTAAACCCCTTGAGGCTGCTGTCATTTTCCCTACAGTCTTTGTTTATTGTCTAGACTGTAGACTATAGCTCCTATTGCTATAAAGTAATTGAAAGCAAGTGTCACATGTAACCAGACATTTTTTTGCCTGCAATCTTCCCAGATCTCATGTTAATGAAAGAGAAGGAAAGAGGGACCTTAAACTGCTAAAAAGTGTAACTGGACAGTTACTGAAATCTCTGAGAGTCTCCAAGTAGCATTCAGTAGTAGGCATTCCGTCTAAAATTGTGTTTTACTTGTACAAAGGCTTCAAGGCAAATATATGACTAAAAATTTGTACTGTGATTTGTGCAATTTTATTTCATATTTCAATGAAAAAGGATTATACCTTAGGCTAGGCCATTGCTGTCCACCATACACACCAGTTAATTCTCACTGCTGTTGTCACAACTTAACCAAACATATTTGTTGGTGTCAGACAAACCGCTGCTGTACTTGAGCAGAGAACCAACACATGCATTCACACTCAACAACATTAGGAGTTCACAGTGGGGATTTAAGAGTAAACCTGTTGAGTGACAATCCTAAATGCTGGTAGTATGTGAATAGTTGAAAATCCCATCTAGTGTACCGGGCCCTATACATTAAGATCTGTAAATGAGACCTTTATCTGCAATGCTGTGCAAAGAACTCATAGCTAGGAGTAAGCTTTTACCCTGCTGATTTAATGTTTGCACACAAGAATGAAGCACCCACCAGAATAGATCCTTAATTAACTATGATACCAGAAGCATCCTTGGTATGGTCATTGCAGGTAGTATATCTATCAGAAATTTTTTATTCTCAGATTCTTTTTTTTTCCATGTTGCTTGGCAGCACATGAAATTGCGTCAACAGTCATGGTGCTGCTCCGTTCAGGCATGACTGGTCCTTTAGGCTGATGGAGCAGTCTAGACAGGGCTGAAGTACCAGGTGAGATTTATTCTCTAATCTTAATGCTGGGCTGCTGTTACTCTCTACAGGACTGAGTACGAGAGTCCACCTCTAGCGCTCTCATCTGCTCGGTAACCCTGGAGGGAAGAAAGGAATCTGCCTAACTTAAGTGCCATGAGGACAAGCAGATTAAAAAATGGAATCTAGAGATTCAGAGACCAGGAAGGGAAGGAACATCTCTGACTGAGAGCCATGAAAGGAACATTGTCCTAGAGAGGTGATGGTTGGAGAGAGGGACCATGGCTGTGACAAAAGGAAGTAAGTTCTGGAGCTAGTACAGAAAATGGAAGAAGGATTTGGACAAGGTGTGTTTGACAAAAGAAGGAGAATTTCAGGGAGAGACTTTTTAGTAGGGCCTGTAGTGATAAGAAGTAAAGGTTTTAAACTAAAAGGGGCTAGATTTATACTAGATATAAGGAAGAAATGTTTTATGATGAGGGTAATGAAATACTGGAACAAGTTGCCCAGAGAGGTGGTAGATGCCCCTGGAAACATTCAAGCTCAGGTTGTGTGGGGTTTTGAGCAACCTGATCTAGTTGAATATGTCCCTGCTCATTGCAGTGGGGTTGGACTAGATGGGCTTCAAAGGTCTCTTCCAGCCCTAACTATTATATGATTTTATGAATTTTAAAAATAGGAGATGAACAATGGGACTAGGACTAATCAGGGAAGGAGACAGAAAATCACTGATCTCTGTTACAGATGGGTGGAGTTGGGAGATAACTCTGGCACGAAGCAAAGCTTGCAAGAGAAAACTGGGATAAGCTGAGTGGGAAATGGGAGAGATTCAAGGAATTGTACATATGGAGGACAAAAGCAAGAGGTAAAACAGGGTAAGGACCTGGAGTGGAAAAATATGAGCACTGGGGCAAAAAACAGGTTGCCCAGAGAAGTTGTATATGCTCCATACCTGGAGGTGTTCAAGGGCAGGTTGGATGAAGCTTTGAACAACTTGATCTAGTGGGAAGTGTCCCTGCCCATGGTAGGGGAATTGGAACTGCATGAGCTTTAATGTCCCTTCCAACCCAAACCATTGTATGATTCTCTGACAAAACAGACTAACAAAACATACAAAATAGAAAACTTTGCAGTGCAATCCCAAAGCAAGTGGGCTGCACAAATACTCTGACACACAAGTGACATTGCCGCAAAGAAAACTATCCCACTATGTTCAAAATTTACAAAGAGTTGATTAAGCAGTTGATGAGTTTGGCAAAAGATTTTTGCTTTATCACTGAATTGTGGAGAGGAATGAGATGGAGTGAGGCAACAAATTATTAGACAACAAGCACAACTGAATTATTTGGAAAGGTGGACATACAGAGGGTCCAGGACTTGGTAAATGAAAAGAATAGGTCAGAGTACAAAAGCACTACTTCAAACCTTTCAAACCACTGTCGATATTTAACAACAGCCATATTTCAATCCTTCTCTGAAACTGCTTCATGATTTTTTATCTCTGTATTTGTAGAACATAAGCACATGCCAGCTTTCTATACCTTTGTGTCATGTGAGAAAAGAGAAAATCCATCAGTTTCCCCCAAATCAAAGAAATAAATGAAAAAATGCTGATTTGTATTTTCATTCATATTGTTAAACATTTCACAAAAAATCCCTTTCCATACTTATAAGAAAGTAATGCTGACAGAAAGAAATGGCATAATTCCTTCTGGGTTTCTTTTTTTGTTTTTGGAGGAGGAGGAAGAAAGCTGCTTTTAGGGGCTGAATCTGCGGCAAAACTGAATTTTCCATGTCCCTGGAAGTCCTCAATCAGTACCTTTGAACTCCAACCTCCTCAGCTTCCAATAGCGTGCTCTCAAAAATGTACTGGAGAATTAAATTCTTTCTTGCTTTGTCACTTGTTCTAGTAATATGCCCAGAGATGATGCCTAGTCTGATGGTTATTAGCTGCTAAAGTCATATCAGAGAACATAAGTACTATAAGTGTCTTATAGAAGTTCTTTTCCTCAGGTAAAGATCTGTAAAAGACAGCATACTAGAGGCCTCAAATTATATAGCAGGTCATTTGGGAGGGGTTATGGAAAGAAAGCAGAGCTGGAATTGCAATAACTGCTTGCAGGACTTCCAGTTCTACAGGTACAGACCAAATATTATAACTTAAGTGAGTAACCTGACAGCATGAAGACAAGAAAACTGTGTCATTTGCTCCCAGAGATATTGCACATCAAAATAGCTTTTGCAGAGATACAGTGGAGGAATGTCTCTTTTTTTTTTTTCTTTTCCTCAGGTAAAAAGATCACAGGAATCATATTTCATCAGTTATTTGCTGAGTAACACTACAAAGACTCCATATTTATTAGCTCTTCATTAGAACTACTTATAAAGATGCTGCAATGGCAGTAAATACACTCATTTCATTGCATCTTTTCAATTGTATGGATCTCAAAGCTTGTTTGTAGTATTGATAAAGGGATTTTTTTTTTCTATTTAGTTGTTACTTTAATTGCACCATTGTGCGTTCTTTCTCCTTGTAATACATCCTGCATCTTTTTCTTACAACCTTAAGACTGGTCAATTGAGAAGGATAAGTAGCTCCAGGCTCTGTTTTGATCTTTCCTAGAAGGATGTTGGGTTTTGTATCAAAAAAACCCCCTGTAAATTATTCTTCTGTTGAAGAGTATAATACTATTGGCATGCCTCTCACATGGTTTCCATCACTGGAAGGATAATCTGTTTCCACTTTTCTATTTTCAACGTATACTGATAAGATCTAGATACAGGCAGAAAAAATTGATTTCTGCTATTTTTCATAGAATCATAGAATAGTTTGGGTTGGAAGGGACCTTGAAGATCATGTAGTTCCAACCCTCCTGCCATGGGCAGGGACATCCCACTAGATCAGGCTGCCCAAAGCCCCATCTAACCTGGTCTTGAACACCTCAAGGGATGGGGCACCCACAACTTCCCTTGGCAACCTTTTCCAGTGCCTCATCACTCTCATGGTGAAGAAATTCCTTCTAATGTCTAGTCTAAATCTGCCCCTCTCCAGTTTATACCCATTGTCTTAGTCCTGTCACTAGAAAACTCTGTGAACTGTCCCTCCCCAACTTTCCTGTAGGCTCCTTTCAGGTACAGGTCACTATAAGGTCTTCTTGGAGCCTTCTCCTCTCCAAGCTGAACAAGCCCAACTCTCTCATATCCTTCTTATGTTGAGGATTCCAGAATTAGACACAATAATCCAGATGAGGTCTTGCAAGAGAAGAATAGAGACAACTAATCATATCAATAAATACTTGCAACTCTAAGGAAGAAATTCTTCCTGATATCTAGTCTAAATCTGCCCTTCTCTGTTGCAAAACAGAGGCAAATCTTCCCACACTTCTCCAGTTTATACCCATTTCCCTTCATCCTAATACCACAAGCCTTTATGAATACTCCCTCTCCAGCTTTCTGTAGGTCCCTGAAGTACCTTAAGTTACTGAAAGATCACTATAAGATCTCCAAGTCTTCTGTTCTCCAGGCTGAACAACCCAAACTTTCTCAGCCTGTCCTCATAGGGAAAGTGCTCCAGCCCTCTGATCATCCTTGTAGCCCTGCTCTGGATCCATTCCAACAGCTCCATATCCTTCTTACATTGAAGATTCCAGATCTAGACACAATAATCCAGATGAAGTCTCACAAGAGAAGAATAGAAGAGCAGAATC
>WAAB01015509.1:229879-321120 GCA_013389865.1 Piaya cayana
CCCTCCTTCCCTTCCCCTCCCTCCTTCCCTTCCCCTCCTCTCCTCTCTTCCCTTCCCTTCCCTCCCTTCCCTTCCCCTCCTCTCTCCCCTTCCCTCTCTTCCCTCCCTCCCCTCTTCCCTTCCTTCTCTTCCTTCTTTCTTCCCTCTCGGGCCTTGGAGCACGGCCCAGCGGGTCTCCCTCGGCCCTTGCCGGCGGCGCGGGGTGCGCCGAGCCGGGGAAGGCACAACAGGTCCCGCTGCGCAGGTCTTGGCGGGCCGAGCTCCGCCGTGAACTCTGCGAAATGGAGGGGATAAATAAAGCATTAAACGATCATTTGCAGCGGCGGAACGAGCCCTAGCCCGTCTGCTCGTTGCAGCATCTCTTTCGCATGTCGGAGCTCGCAAGGGGGTGGTTGGGCTGGGGTTCCCTCGGTAATTAGTAGCGGAATTAACCAGATGAAGGCTCGGTGCCCGCTGCTGCCGCGGCTCTCGGTTCCAGCAGCGAGGGGGCTCTGCGCCGTGTGGCTCTTGGAGCCGTCGGAGTGTCCTTGCAAACGCCTTTCAAGGCCATCGCTGGTTTCGGCTTTATCTCTAAAGCAAGGCAGATACTGGGAATCTGGAATCGTGGCCTAACGATGTGGGATTAACTTTAACAGGTTTAGGAAAATAATCTTTCTCATCGATACTGAATATTTAATAAGTAGGTGAAAATTGTTCTCTTAGGAAATATAAATCGGGACATTTACAAAATATATTAGTATATTGGTTTTGGGGTTTTTTTGTTTTCCAATTAAGCATTTTAGAGCAGAAAGGGAGGGGAGAGAAAGCTGAACAAATCAAGACTGAATAAGATTAGTGTAGCTTTGCTGTTGGTAGCCTTTAAAATGTAAGATTACAGCCCTGATCCAGTGTGTTAGCCCTTTCTTAAAGACTTTTATATAATTGTGCAATTTTATTACATACATATGTAACTAGAATGCTGCTAGTAAGCATCTGTCAGCTTTGAGTAAAATTAAGACCTCTAGAAATCCAGTCCTCTTTGTCTTGATATGAAAATGTATTTTGATTAGTGATACTCACTTTCAGTTGTCTGTTCACTCCCATTTGAATTGCACAAATGATTATCAGCCTGAAAAACAGTAGAGGGGTTTTTTTGAGTCAAATTATGTAGAATTGATATCACCCTTTCAATTCTGCAGTTTAGAAAATCCAGAAATCCCCAGTTTAAATTCTGGTATTTGGTGTTTTATTCTTAGTAGTCCTTACTTTTGTATCCACTTAGATTTATTTCTAAGAAAGTCTTCATGGTTTTAAAAAATAATGAAAATGCATTGGATCAGTGACTTGCTTGAGTGCAGGGTAAAACTCATGACCTGGAAACAAGCTGGGCCCCAAATGCTCATTTCAGTTGGTAGCTGTGTCCTGCTGTGCCTTCAGCCCATGCTTGTAACTCCTGCTAACCAGTTTGGCACCACTGGTGCAGAGTGGCCCTTGAGATAAGTGGCCTGCTCCCAGAAGTCAGAAGGAACCATGGAGCTTTTCTGATGTCAAACATGTTTGCAAGTTTAGGTTCTCTTGTTTGATTGGTCCACAGGCAAGTATGCTAGGTAGCACTTAAAAACTGCCTAGCAGAACTTACAAAAAGATATCTGCAGAACAAAACTTTGCACAGCTGTGACATAGACTGGATCGCTGTGGTTCCCTTGCTCTGCGAGTTTTCCTTAGTGAAAGGATCTGTGCAGGCTAAACTGCCTTTATAGCTAACAGGCAGTCTTTATCTCTCCCCTTAAGCTCAAGTCTAGATGTAGAGAGAGGAAGCATTCTGGTGGGGAGATGGGGTTTGCTTCCAAACCTCAGCTTTCTGCAGTGGTTCCTTGCTCAACATCACTTGACTGGTGTGGAGCTGCAGAGGAAGGAGGAAGCAGCCCTTTGCCCTCCAAACTACCACCTGAATGTACATTAATAGACTTATCCCTGTAATTATCTACTTTGCCCAATATGTCATCCTGAGCTTTAAATTAGAGAGGCCATGGTTTGAAAGTAGCTGCCTCTTCCCTTGTTGGGCTGCAGCTGAGACCCAGCTGTCCATCTCCAGGGTAAGCTGGTGTGTGGTTGAATCCTGGTACTGGCTCATTGTTTGTTCCTAGTGATGGAAGCAAGCAAGAAAAATCTTTTCCATGTGGACACAGGACACAGTAACTTTGCTTAAACAAAGGGTGGACCATTAGCTCTGTTTGCTGTAGTAAGGTGGTTATTCAGTGCGCTTTTTTCCTAGTTTTTTTTCCTCCAGCTTCTCTAAGGCTAAGTATTTAGATACTATCTGTTTCTGAAACAGATCACTTTTTTTCTTTCCCTCATCCAACCCCTCTCACATCAGGCTAAAGAATCTTTTTCTTCCTTTAATCCAATAAACAAAATAAACCCCAAATCAAAATAATTTCTGTTTGACTCTGGTAAGCCATAAGTAGTTCAGTGTGCTTTCAACACTTCAAATACATAGGGAGGAAAGTGCATTTCTGATGTTGAATTTTGATATTTCTATCCTGTGGTGCTGCGTAGGGAATCATAGGTTAGAGTCAGAAGTACTGCATGGTAGGGTGCTCTGCTACTCTTGATGAACTAATTACTGTTGGAGTTTATTTTTATTTTATTTTTTTTTAGAACTGATATAACTGTCAACTGGTATGTCAGCAGCAGGAAATCAGTATTTTATGTGTGTTGTGAAACCTGATGTATATGTGAAACTAGCCTACCATCCAGTCGCATCCAACGTTATGGACCTTTCAGCCTGAAATTCAGGCTGTCAAAAAGTCATGACAAATTATGTTGATGTGCTTTGAGACCTTTTTATTAAGGGGTAATGAGCAGCAAGCTCTGAGACAATACCTCTATTTTCCTTTTCACCCCCTTCCAAATTTCCCCCCTCCTTCCCCCACCCCCTATTATTTTTCTTTAAACTTAAGTTTGGTGGCTTTTGCTGCTTTTTTTTTTTGAGTTTTTCTGAATGCACTTTTTCTTTAAGCATGAAGGTTGCAGTGCCAAGATACCTTTGGTTTTCTGCTCCATAGCAAATGTTATTTGCTGCAGCACGACTCTGAAAAGCAGCCATTATTTGCTTGCTGTCTGAAAACTGCTGAGCCAGCAGGACAGGAACAGAGTCTGCTTACCTGGAAGCTGAGCAGCTTCAGTAAGGAGGTGTGAGAAGTGGCTGGTGCTGTCTGCAGGTGCTCACACACCTCATTTAACTATCAAAATCCTTGGAATGGGCACTTACAAGTAGGGTATGGAGTTTTGCTAATGTCTAAAAGGGGATAATTGCCAGTTCTTGAATTATTCCAGGAGTGTGGAAAGCTGGATGGCAGGGGGTGTTGTCTCTCTTTAATTCCTGGTACCCTTCAAGGTACTGCTTGCCTTTCCATAGTACAGCTGCTCTGTGCCCACCTGGTAAGAGTTGAGAAGTCAATTTAAATACAGAGGACAAAGCAAAGAAATTTGGTAACATGATTGAGGTTGGTTTTCTGAAAAGCAACAAAACCTGGGATTCAGCCAAAGGGGTTTCTTGACAGTGAGTTTGGTGTTCAGTCTGCTGGACATTGCTTTTGCTTTAGGGCTACCTGTTCTCGACAGAAAGTGCATCAGCTGCTTGTTGCAGGAGTACTTAAGCAGGCTGCTTGCAACCAACTCCCTGTTGAAGCAGCCATAGCTTTGCCACTTGTAGCTAAGACACTGCTGTTCCCATGTCTCATACCTGGCTAATGCAGGAAACCAGGAGGTTTGAGATTGTTTCCAGTTGCTAAAGTGTGTGCGGCTTGGGGTTTCGTCTTGTGTATTGTTTGTTAATGTCTACTTTTGCATGTGGTAGCCTTGTACTGAAGATAAGCTATCACAGTAGTGCAAAATGTTGTTGTTCTTGAGGATTTTTGACTGGATCCTATATTTTCTTAAAATGTAGTTCCTCAGAAACAAAAAATCAGAACAACACTCTTAAGTTACTTGATACTTCTTAAGGAAATTGGTTTCTGCAACATCAAAACAGGGAATATGAAGTTCATTTGCTCAGGCAACAGAATTGCATTGCAGCAGATAAACTTATTTTGTTTCTTGTGTGAAATACTTAGAGTATATTGGCTGTAATTCTGAGACCCTCAAAGTGAACACTTTCCCTCTGAGTTTAGAATCAAGTACAGGTCTAGATCGTTTGTACACCAAGCAGCAAAGAGTGCACTGAACACCAATGCTGCTCCTAGGGTTTGTGATGTGGTGGGGTTTTTTTGGGTTTTTTATTTTTTTTGCATTTGAAGGGCAGACATATCTTGTATCCCTCCAGCCTATAACAGTCACTTTAAAACAAAGTGAAGGAGTGATGAGTGTTTCCTTATAGGTTTACATTTAATACTTGTGCTTGTCAGCTTTGATTGGAGACTGTGATGTCCTCCTCTACCCCTGCAGCAGATCCTGTTCAGTGCTGTTTGTAAACTGAAAGTAGGTTGATCTCTCATTGCTTCTCTGGAGACTGTTGGCTTCTTGTTGAAATTGTGAAATAATTTATTGAAGTCCAAGGCTAATAACTTCAAAGTATCAGTATTATTCAATTGATAGTATGAAAAAAGCTAACCGTGAACTACTAAATATGCCCATTCTTTGTTTGCTTACCTGAACAACCCTGAACTTCACAATGAAATAAAAGCCAGTGCCTACTAAGCACCAAATAATTGTGGTAATAAGCTCATGAGAGGTTGCTAGGGTGAATTGTTTTCATTCCATGGATTAAACCAAGAAGGAGCTTGGGTATTTCCTCGCTGGTTTGCCATGGGCTCAGTACTGGCAAGGCTGAAATCACCTCTTCCATGGGGGCTTGAGGCCTCTCTATTCCCTCACCTGTGTGAGCCTATCTTAAGTGACTAAAACTGTCCTTGTGCATCAGTGCTTTGGTTCTTGGACAGCAAAAATATTTAGAACTGTTAAAAGATTAAGCTCTGATGGTTCTGCTTATCTTTTTTCTTCAAGATAGTATAAATTTGCTGGTTTTGCATTAAAAAAAGAAACAATTTGTGCCACCTCCCATCCATTGCTTGTTTCTTTAATAGGACTTTTCTGTATCTTTACCTTTAGTATTTGATACTAAATGATAAGTAACTGACTATGTTTCAGTCTCTCCAGATGTTTGAAAGTGTGGTTATGACCTGCCGATGTTGTCTTTTATCTTGTATTTTTAACTTCAGAACCCAGTCTCTAGTTGCTACTAATCCATGGTGGGTTTGCGTGTTGTATGAGGATTTTTTTCTCCTCTTTTCTAAAGACTGTAAAAAGTTGGTTTGAAAATACAGTTGCATAGATGAGCCTTTTGTCTGATTCACTTTTCTGGGATGACTTACAGTCTGGTTGCCGTGTTGTTATGCTTTATATACAATTAGAGTTGATGTCTGGTACGCAGAAGTTGTGGGAAAGGGGAAAGCAAACTAACTTCTGTTTTATGTTCATACTAATTAAGTTTTTTGAAATATTTTTTCTTTTTTTGATGCTGTGACTGTTAGAGGCAGTTTTTGCCAATGGTGTTTTAGGATCCTCTGTTTAGTTTTTTCCACTGAGATTTCCTGATCTCTTGCAGCAGAGCTTCCTCCGCCCTATACTGCCATTGCAAGCCCAGATGCCAGCGGTGTTCCTGTTATAAACTGCCGTGTGTGCCAGTCACTAATCAATTTGGATGGCAAGCTACACCAACATGTTGTTAAGTGCACAGTTTGCAATGAAGCTACGGTAAAATGGACTTTTAGCATTTTCTTTATTAGAAGGGAGGTGGGGGGAGACTGAAGTATGCTCTCCGTAGAATTCCTGTTCACACCCGCAAAGGATGAGTCCCTGCCCTCCCTGCAAAGAACCTGTCTGTGCAACTGGCTGCTACTGCAGCTAGTGTGCAAGTTCAAGGGTTGCTGACACAAGGATTGCCATAAGCAGCAAGAATAAAGCTTTGTGCTGTTGATGAGACTGCACAAGATTTTTGCTTCCGAGGCAAAGAACAAAAAGCAGAGATGCTGTTCCAGTAATTGCCCTTCTGTAAAGGAGAGTGAAACTGGTTGTGGTGGGATGAAGAGAAATGATTTGACTTACTTTAGGAGCGAAAGAAACAATAACTAACTCATACCCTTCCCTGGATGTGTGCTTACCTGCTGCACTGCTCTTTAGTCAGTTTGTTAGCTTGCTAACAAACCACACCAATTTTGAAATGCAGAAGAAAACATTTTCCTTTTTTTACTTAAGAGAGAGTGGAGAACCTGCTATTAATACTTCCTATCCCTGCCAACGTATAATGTTTCAGGCCAAAGTACCTTGCAGCTTTTGAAACTTGTGATTTGCTTTATGAAAGAGGCCCAGAAACTTGACTCCCAGGTTGCAGAAAGATAATTTCAGTACAGTTTAAAATAAGATTACAGTCCAGTGATGTCTGCCTGTTCTCTTAGTGGTTGAAAGCCAGACTCTGATCCTTTCACTGTTGAATGAAACCATTGTACCAGGTATGGAGGCTTGTTTTGTTTTAACTATTCAGGGTTTTTTAAGTGCATGAATACTTAAGCTCACATTTTAAAAAACTAAGGCCTTGACTTGCTGAAATATGATTTTTTTTTCCATTAGTTTGCAGAATTTTTTGTTTGTTCTGGTGATGAAATTTACACTTCTTTCTCTAGACAGAGAGATGTTGTCTAATTTTGTCCTGACTCTTAAGTTTCCTCTGTAAGAGGAACTGTATTTCTCTGTTACCAAAACTTATTGCTGAAGTTGTTCTGCTTTGTCATACTGTTACAAGGGAAAAAGGGAATTGCTATGACTTATGTGTGTTCTCTGGTGTGTTTTTTTGTTCTATTTAGCCAATCAAAAACCCTCCTTCGGGGAAGAAGTATGTTAGATGTCAATGTAATTGTCTTCTTATCTGTAAGGATACGTCTCGGAAAATAGGCTGTCCAAGACCAAACTGGTAAGGATAAAAAACTAAGTGCCTTGAGATTTTTTCTTTAAAGCAATTCTGCTCTTTGAGTACTTCAGGCTAAAAGAGATTCAAGCCTTGGCCTCTCCACAGGGGCACTTACAAAGCATTACTGAATTTCTGCAGAGACAGGTTGTGTTAGTGTCAAGTTTAAATATTTTTTCTAAGACTAAATTTAAGAAAGGAAAAATTCTATTTCTATACTTAGTGGTAGTCTCAAATGTACGTTTCCCGCTTTAGGTATGTTGTAACGAACAAACGAAATAAAAACAACAGAGAAGAAAATTAACTTCTTCGTTTTGGGATTTAAAATTCATAATTTCTTGCAGATTTAGTTGTTGTAAACACACATGTTAATCAGTTTGCCTGGTTTAGAGTGGTGACTTCAAAATGAAAGAGGACAGGGAGCAGCAAGTTGTTCATAGTCCCTTCTTTGATAAGCTGCATTTTCAACTTCCTCTCAGCTCTTGATTTTTTTGTTACAACAAATGTGTAAATTAATAAACACAATTGACACATTGAGTATTCTTACTGTTGGGTTTAGGGTGTTAAAGATACTGCTGAGGTAGGACTAATTTGATTGTGATACAGCTCTAACAGGTGAAACAGATGAAAGCTAGATCTGTGACTACTTGAATGGAAGCTCTGCCACACTAAGTGCCCAAGTCACCATTCTGGTCATTTTAGACTTGTAGTGGTTTGGTTTTTTTTGCCAATGGAGTGTTGAGGAAAACTTCAGAACATTCCAAAAATTTTTGCTGAATGAAAAAATGTTCAGGAGACACTTCAGTTGTAATACATCTTATGATTGGTAACCAAGCCAAATCTCAAAAGCATGTGTCTCAGCAGTTTCCATAAGACAACCTATGTATTTTCCTTACTGGAAGATGGGCAAAACGGAGGTAGTGGGAATATGTGTGAAATGGAAGACTCCAGACTGAAGCGAGGTCATCCAGTGTACAATTTTGGTTGTGCTTGGAGGTAGATGCAGTGCAAGTTGAATAGTGCTTTAATTTCTATCTGCACTTTTTTCATGCTAGATAGTTTGATCTTCATTCTGCTTTGGGTTGGTTAATTTGGGTACTGCTGTTTTGAATGGACAAATAGAGTAACTAAACTGGAAATACACTGAACATAAAAGCAAATACTTGCAAACGGTTTTTTAAATTAAATTGATTAGTCAGCCTCGAGTGGTTTTATTTTTTAGTTCACTTGATTAGAATGGAATTTTTACTATACAGATGTGGATATGCTGCTTGTATTGACATGGTTGTCAGTAGCGTGGGAAGGAGGAGTACCTGACTTTAGAAGGAGAACTAGGCTATGGGAGAGTCCTTGCTCTTTCACCATGTTTCACGTGGGTATGTACATTACAATTCATGGGCTGGCTCAGCCTAGGTATTAAGATTTTGTATTCCTGAGGAGTGTTTCTGCCACATGACAGCAAGTCTTTGATCTCCACAAGGTTCTTGGCTTACGTGGCTGATCTTAGTGTGAAAGAGGATGTTTTCCAAAATGAAAACACTTTGGAGAGAGAGTAAAACTGGGTGCACCATCTATTTAAAAAGGAGATTATAGTTTGAAAGTGTAAAATATTTGGTAATGGCTGAGCTAATTGCTTAAACGCATTGTCCTTCTCTTTTGCTAGCTTAATTACATGTACATCTAATGTTCTTAACACAGTAGACGCATCATTACTCTTGGTCCAGTAATGCTGATCCCAGAAGAGCAACCAGCTCAGCCTGCTTTGCCAGTTCAACCAGATGGAACTAGAGTGGTATGTGGGCACTGTGGAAATACGTTCCTTGTAAGTAAAGCATCAGATTATTCTTCTCACACTTAAGCTATTTGTTGCAAACGCTTTTAAGAGCATATTGCCTCACTCTGTTGCTTTACAGGAAGTAAAGCTTCTCTGTGCTATGGATGTATGGTCTGTGCTTGGTTATCTTTAAATGCATTTCTTGAAAACTTTTCAGTGTCTTTCTGTGCATGCACGGATAAAGCCCAAAGCCAGTCTTATTGCTTAGTGTTATGAGAGTGGATGGTGGTGGTAAAGTAGACTTCTAGGTTCTCTTTAGGCTTGCTGTGATGGTTATGTTCTGCCATTGCTGTACGGACCCCTGAAAACTCTTCATTAAAGCTTTTTTAGCAGTTACAGAGCTATAGAGTTTGGTTTGTGAGTGAGGCTAACAGTTTAGCTCTTTTCTTGCATACTTCAGCTTCAAAATACTCATTCTGTTGAACTGTTTGCAGCCTTTTACATGCCTAAGGCACTGCCGTACTTGAATTTTGTTTTAGGAACAGTTTCTGCAGTATGCAAATAAATTAGCGTTAGGCTTCACCATCTAGCATTGCTTGAGTGTTTAACAGGCTGTGAGTTATGAGAAATAGCTTAAATAAGTGGTACCACTGAAGGACCTGCGTAGTCACTGGAGTGGTGTTACATTCCTGAAACAAAGGATTGTCAGATACATAAAGGCTAGAGAATATGCAAGTGCATTCTGTGAGAGGAAAAAGAAAGCCCAGGGGATAGCAGTCCACACTGGTGTGTATCAGCAGTGAGAAAAAGGTTTGCTTTTAATAGGCTGTATAACGGAATAGACTTGTTTCTTCAGCGATTTGCTTCAGGTTTGTGGAACAGTGAAGTGTGCAACAATGGCTTAACTCCTGTAGCAGATGATGAATGCAGGGATAACCTTTATGGTTTTTTTTAAAGGGAAACTAAAAATTTGGTTGTGAATTTACAAGTAATGTAGGATCTGAGAAACCATTAGAGATGCTTGAGAAATAGTCTGTCTACTTATTCTTTCTATATATTTAAAGAAATACAAATGCTCCTATTATACCCCTTGCTGAAGAACAGTAAGCTGTAACTGGAGATAGTTGGAGTGGGTTCTCTGTTTGCTTTTTTTAAATGCAAGCCTATGACTTTAACTAGTTAGAATATTGTATGCAATATAGAATAATGTTACTAACAAAGCTCCTGGGTCTACAGGAGAAAAAGGCCATCTCAACTGCATACTCTTAAGTCAGGGAGCCTTTATTAAAGGTTGCTTTTTCTTCTAGCTTTTTTCTTTTTAAATATGGTAGCATGTTATAAACTGGTAAGTACCTGCATGAACACTCTAGTTTGATACAGTGTCATAATTTAATTTTTTTTTTTCTTAAGGAGAATCGGTGTTATGAAGTAAAATTCTCATTGCTAAATTATTGACCTATCTTTGGGGGCTTTCAGCAGCATGGGTGTTTTATTTATCATTATGCCCTGTTTACTTTCTATAAATGCAGCCCAAATTAATTTTGTAGTTTCCATTATGAACCTCTTTAGGTGACGATAAGGAAAAAACACACAAACCCATAAAGGCTGATTTTGATGTAAAAGGCTGAGTTATCTAGTTTGGAATTTGTGTGTGTGACTTTGGATCTGATGGTTTCTTTAAGGAGCTTTGTCATTTTGAACTTTGTAGTCCTGTCTGCCAGTAAGACCAGTTTACCACTTTATGGTACATTTTAAAGAAACATTATGTCATTGGAAACTTGAAACTTGTGTTCTTTTATGCTGAATTATCAAGAAACAAAAACTTTCTTGCTTCTACCTCTTTCTGTTACCAAATCTGAGATTCTGCAAATATATATATATTTTTTAATTAAGAAAAAAAGTTGCTTGTTTTTGAGAGTGAGCAGGGAAGCAAAGACCCAAGAGCTCTATCCAACATGGCAGCTCAGTTCCTACGAGGGTATATCTACCCTTTGACATTTCCCCAGTGTAAAGCAAATGTGTAATGCTAGATGCATCTCTCAGCAACTCAGTAAGGTATCTCCCTTACTTTACTTGCAGTTAAAAGCTAAATAAAATAGACAAGCAACGCTAGAATTCCTGGGGTAGAAAGTTCACATTGTCAGTTGCTTGTTCTGTGCTCTTTTAAGAGTATCAACTTGTTCACCACCTTGCCAAGATTTTTTTTTTTTAATATGAAAGCATAAGTGCGGACTGTGCTTTCCCTGCCTCTGTGTGGAGGGACATATTACAATAATTTACAAATTACTAAAAATGTGCTTCATGCTATGGAGTACCTTAAAATGTCTCCATCTCAACCGGGAGACTGGCTTAGTACTGAACTATCACTAGTTATTCACGTTTTGTTCATCAGATTTTTTTTTTCCTTGGGTAACCTGATAAGAGTCTCTTTATGTATTAAGGTTTCCACTGTTTCTGGCAGATTTGGAGTTCAGACAAGTGGAAAAAAAAGGTAGAACAAAAAAGGAGGGCAGGATGAGAGTTTAACTATCCTGCTGAATCACAGTCTGATCTGGCTTGGGCTTTTTTGAGAGCTTCTCGACCTGGACAGTGGCTGAGCTACCGTTTCTGCCAGCAGTAAGTCATTTACCACAACCCCTCTCTTAGAGGACTCTTCCTGTGATGATTTGTGGCTGTTAAAGGCTAAGTTGCCTTTGAAAATGGTGGCAGAAAGGGGAGGTTGTCCCTGTGTTCTCCTTCATCCTTCTGCTACTGGCCTGCCATCAGACACCTTTGAGGACAAGAAGTCAGGAGCAAGCTATGTAAGCTACAGGCTGTAGGCCAAGCGCTGTGGTTTGTCAGTTATGTTCTGTCAGTTTTAATTTTTTAAAAACTAATTAGATATGAAAAGTATTTCTTCTAAAATATCTAAGTAAAAAACCTTTTAAGTTCTTTAGAAAACTAAAAAATCTTTTAATCTGCAGAAGTATTTTACTTTCCCAAAGGACCTGGGGTCGGGGGGGAGCAGATGGTAAGATGAGAAGTTGGTTTTATTTGTGGGTTTGTTTTTTTTTTTAACTATTTAGGCTTAGTAGAAAGGAAGTTTGACATACTTTTCTAGTATCTCTCTTGATAAATGTCTGTTCAACTGTCTACAGTTGAAACATTTGAGAGTTTTCAGAAATCCTCATCTGTGTTTCAGTACATATATCTAAGGATTTCAACTACTGTTTATTGTATGGTTTCAATGGGAAGAAATACAGTTTGTATTGTCAGCAGGAAGCTAAATTTCGTGTAACTGTCAAGTTTTCATGTTAAGTTCTCTTAACAATGTGAAACAAGATTAGGTAGTGTAAAGCACCTCTGGAATGTAAGTAAAAATACCAGCTTTAAGTATGATCTAAACTTCCTGCTAAACCCACCAAAACTCCAAGAAGTAGAATGTGTATGAAAATTACCTTTCTTCACTGTGCTAACATGATCTGAATTTTGTGGTTTGAATGTGTTGTTGCATTGTTTTTTCTCCAGTTATTTCCAATGTGGGCAGAAGGAATCGTAACTGTGCTTCACTTTCTTCCAGCTCTTTCTCAATGAAATCAGATAACAGTGCCTTTCTCTTTTTAGTCAATATTTAGAGCCAAAGTGCATTTCAGTTCGTATCCATTAATAATTATATCTAATAAGAAGAAATCTTAAATAAAACTCCGGGAAGATAATTTTTGAGTAACTCTGAAATGGGGTTGCCTGCCCTGGAATAAAACAAGTGTAGAGAAGTTAAGTTGAATTACGAATACATAAAATGTTGAGTCCTGGGTTTAGATTTGCTTTTATTTCTGGAACTGCAGTTTAAAAAGCTGGAAGAAGATCCCTGAAGAGGCCTGTCTCTATCCCCAATACTGACAACCACACCTTATCCCCCTTTTACTGTGTAGCACTAAGTAAAACTGGGTAGTTTTTGAGAGAGATGCAGGCAAATAGCTAACTTTGTTCTCTGGAAAGACTATGAAAATAGAATTGATGCTTCTAAAACACATTACTTGGGTGTGCACTATTATAGAAGCTTTCATTTTATTAAGGGATAAAATACAGCCATGCCAAATGAATTTGGCCAAGTCTTCATAAACAAATAAGTTTTGAAGAATTACCTAAAACATACTGTAATTGCATAGTTCAGAATAAGGAGAAAAATAATGGATGACTTCCTAGTGGAGAATTAGCCCAGTTGGATCTAAATAAAACCTAAGTGCACTCTAAATATTACAGATCAGAGCCTTGCTTACAGCAAGACCTGCTCATACTCTTTCTTTGCACATAAAATCATAAGTTTATCCTCTGTTTAAATGGTGCTGTGCTGTAGCTGGGTGCTGTTTTGTCTACAAGGATGGCTTTTGATTTTGATTTGTGTTGGAAGTAGTTACGACAACACTGCTCACTTCAGGAGACTTCTGTTTTTCTTACAGAGATAAGGAGGGTCAGAGTGGCACTGGGGGTCTCTGCTGTGTGACTTTTATATAAATTAAGAGGCAATGGGAGAAGAGAGTTAAGTTTAAGCAGGAAACTCTGCTAACTATTTCCATTTGGGAAAGGCAGCAGGAGAAAGCTGCAATTATAACTGCTTGCAGAATGAAGAACAATAATTTTATCCCCTTGTTCAAGACAAACATGTTTAAAATGTTTATTTAATATTTATCACAGAATGAAATTTGACAAAACCTGTTTAAGTGAGTATATGAGTCTGTATCCTCTGGTTGAGGTAATTCTAGGGATTGCTTTCACCAAGGCTGCTTCCCAGATAGGCTTAGTCTGTGCATTGAAGGTTATGACCACATGATGTACAGTTTTATATATCACCTTTTAAAATGTCATGTAGCCTATAGCACTCTATGGATATAAAACTTGTACAGACATCTGCTATCAAAAATATTCTTCAGCTAATCTTTCTGTGCACACTTAACTTGTTTTTCACAAATGATGCAAGAGTTGGGGAAAGATGGGAAAATGCATCTGTTTGTGCCAAAGAAAGCACATTTATTTTGATTCTAGATATATTAATGGTTGTGGAAATTACAGAAAAAAACCTGTATTAGTGCTACTGTGTTGCCCATACTGTGCTTGTAGCTGAAACCACATTACGTCAAGTGAATCTTGTAAAAGTGAGGCAAGTCATGGGAAATGTTTACATGGAAATCCCACTCCTATGTTGCCGCTGACAAAGGGCATACCATTTACGGAAGAAAGCAAGAAACAAGTCAAAGAAAGCCTGAGAATCAAAATGTTTTTGCAGTGACATTTAGCATGAAGTACAACAAACATTTTCTCAGGCCAGTTTTTCAACCTTTTTATTTTTTCTTTTTACAGTGGATGGAACTGAGGTTTAACACACTAGCAAAATGCCCACACTGCAAAAAAATGTAAGTTCTCGGAAAGCAAGGTTCTGTAAATTAACTGTTGCAGAAGTTGCCAGTGTTTCTTCCATAGAAGTATTTTGAGTAAAATGTGTCTGCTCTGCTGATTATTTTGTCATACTCATCTAGATTTGAAGGCTAAGGAACATGTTATGTGGCCATGAATTCTCCACTCTTTGACAAATCCAACCTGCATTTATTAAAATATTCTGGTTAAATTGCTAGAGGCAAAAAAAAAATAAATCTGCTAACAATAGACAGGAGTAGGCTGCTAAAATTAACAACTTATGTCCTTAAAATTTTCTTGTAGTTAATCAGGTGTCATGTAAATGTCAAACTTGAATTGCCTTTTTGTAAAAGGAGGAAAGGGAATAATCTTGTCTTAATTTGAAAGATATTTTATTGATTTCATAAACATAACTTGTGTTAAGCATCTTAGTGCGGTAGTCTGTTCAACGTTTGTGAATTACTGTGGAATAACTTGTCTACTCATCTGGTCTTACTTCAGTAAGAAAGAAAACTTAAAATACAAGAGCTGTAAAGAGTGTTTTGGTTTTTTGTTAGGGGCTTTCTTTGAGAACTTGTTCGGCACCTCTTTTCTGAGGTTAGGAATACTTAGATTTAAGTTTTGTTAAAATTTAATTGAAATGTCAACCACAGGATGTGAAATAAATACTTTCTTGTCCTGCTCATTTAATTAAGTATTTGTCTGTCTTTGATAGGCAAGTGTGACTTTCAATTAAAGGAGCAAATGTGTTTTCTGCTGGGAATGGAGAACCACAGCTGTGTTCCATGTTATAGGAAAACTAGCAGGTCCCTTAGGAAGCAGGAGGCTTAGGATAAATGTGCTGTAGGTATTGGCATGGCCTGGCTTTCAGCAGGGATTGAAATCTTTTCCTGGAGTATTTGGTAGAGAAGTTGGTCTAGTGGTAGGGTTAGCCTCAGGAGTGTAACCGAGTAGGTATGGAATAGTGGATGTGTTCTAGTTTGCTTAGGTCAAATAGACTCCCAAGTTTGAAGAGATGTTGCTTTGCAGGTGTTTTTTTGGTTTTTTTGGTTTATTTTTAACTGACTGTAATTGCATTCAGTCTTTGGGGAGGGGTTGGTGTTCTGTGGTTTGGTTTGTTGGTTTTTTTTTAAGCTAATTGCAGTTGTTTTATATTTTATCATGTCACACCTTATAGCTGACCTCAGCTTTTTCTTGACTCTTTTTAGATACAAAATTGTTTGCTGTTTAACCTTAAAAAAAAATCAACAGAACCAAACTAAACAAAACCCAAGCTAAGCAATAAGAAAAAAAACCCACCGCTCCAAGCAACAGTCCGAAAGTCTTACTGTGTGATATTTTGGTCTCAGTTTTCTTGATTTATGTTGCTTTTAATTTAAAAATCCGTGCGGAGCCAGAGGATTCCTTGGTATTTTTGTCTTTAAAATACGAGGCATGCCACCTGTAATAGAACTGAAGCACCTCTGCAGTGTAATTTGTGAGAATTAAAACTTCGGTGGCAACCCAGTTGCAGAATGCAAAACAGATTTAACAGATGGAAAATTCTGCCATTGGGCTTCAGATGCAAGCTGTTGAATATTGTAATTGAAGCTTTGAATGGGTTTTTTGGTGTCTTCCTTGCATTTGAGGTGTGATGGTCAGGAGTTCCGCACTTCCAGCAGCATAAATGTTTCTAATGCATGGATTTAGGGCACAGCACAGGTAAGGCGGAGCTTTGAATTGTAGTGATGGAATAGGAAGCAGCAGGTCGCTGCAGTTATTTCTGCCCTTGGTCAGAGGCAGTCCTACCTGGAGCCAAGTAGTCAAAAGGGAATGTGGGGTTCTTCATTTCAGCTTATTAATGCAGAGCTGCTGTCACTGAAGCTGACTAGGAATTATTAATTCCTTCTCTTGACTCAGTTGATGATTGTCACTGAAGTAAGTATATTGTAGAGTGAGGCAAAAGGCACCTTGAATCACTGCAGCAGTAGGTGTTTCAAGGAGATATCTGCTGAGAAATTGAATCTCAAATAAGTTTCATTATTTTGTTTGAATGTAATTCAAACAGGCAATTTTGTTGCAAAATAGTTTGAGAAATATAGGAAATCAGTTGTGATGAAGAACATAAATAATTTTTTTGGTAAATGACCAAATCTTTTTGGAAATGGACTACAAACCTGATCATGCCAGTAGAGGCAAGGTGTTTGCAAGAAGCCCTACTGATGCCTAGTGGTTCTGCCTGACATAGGTCCTTACCTGCATGTTATCTACAGCATTGGGAAAACACGTAGTTAATGAGAAAATTGTTGCAATATCGTTTTATTTTATAGTGTAGAGCTTGACACTTAGGAATGAGGAAGAAACTATTTCTTCTTTTTACGGTTTTAGTGCTGTTCTGTTTCAAAATACAAGATAGCAGATGTTTATCAGCCTGTTTCCCAAACTATTGAGAGGTTTGAGGAAGGTAGCTGATGTTTTCACATTAAATGAAGATGAAGCAGGAACTGCTTTTTGTCTGCTGCTATTACTGAAGCTGTATATTAAATCATGTAGAGACTTCAGGATCATGAATTCAGCTACTAGGAAGAGAATTGAAGAACATAAGTCGTTATTTCAGAACCCCAAATCTCTTTTTTTTTTTCTTCTTCTCTTAGAATCTACTTCTTTTTAAGGCCTGACAAACATTGAACTCCAGTGCATTTATAACACTTCTGCTGCAAAAAGTCTGCAGGACCTTTAGGAAAGAGAGATGTTGGAACCCCTGGCACTACTGTGGCGAATTTCAGCGGTGCTGTTCATCTTGAGAATGCTGACATTTTGATAATTTTTTTTTAAATCTCTTCTAAAAGCATGTCTGAAATCCTGGTAATGATAGGAATTCCTAGTTGCACCCTGAATTATTTCCTGAATTCTTCCCTGTACTACTCCTTTAACAGGAGTAGACCTCTGTCCCTAGTAGCAGTTTTTCCTTCTTCTAATTACTACCTGATGCTAAATTGGTTTTGGTGTCTTTTGTATCTGCTGCCTCTGCATAGAGGTCTGGCAGGTGCCTTTGCAGCTTAGAAAGAAAGAACCGCTGTCTTCTGGTTAGCTTTGTAGTGAGTTTGCCATCATTAGTCTCACAATGGAAGACCAGCTTCTGCAATGTAAAAATGTTATTTTCACCACAAGCTTTATTGTTTCTCAGTGGGCCTGTCAAAGTTTCTGCAGTTGGTCAGTTTTTGGGGTAGGATTTCAGCTGTCTTTATTCAAAGCTAGCTTGGGTTTTGATGCATAATTTGGGATGAGTAGAGGGAAACCTGACTATTTAGCGTGGCCCAGTAGCAAGTATCACTGTCAGGAGGTGAAAAATAAGTTAAGATATATTAGGATTGCTTTATATTTGTAAGTCTGCTATGTGACTGTTGGAAGTTAAGTTTATTTCATCTGTGCTTTCTGTGGAAAGAAAAAAGTCAGTTAAAACATTCTTTACATTCTTTTTTGTAGTATGTGAAGTGATGGTTTCTTCCCTGGCCTTTCTTACTGGGTAGGAGGGGACAGAGCTTGAGAGAAATATGGATGGAAAATACACAGGGCACCTGCAATAAAATGTGATTACAAAATCAAGATCCTAAGTCAGATAGCAATGAAAGGGAAGGTCTCTTTCCCAAAATGAGCTTTGTCTCCATGGGAAGTATACAGTGCAGTAAACATCATGAGTGTTTTAGGTGTATCGAACGTGACATTTTTACCAGCTTATCTTCAGGTATCCAGCTCTGTAATAGAATTAACTTTCTAAGTACATAGCCAGGAAATCCTGCATAAGAGGGAACCTAAGGTCAGTTTGGCAAGCACAGTGCTCATCAGTTCAGCTTTTGGAAAAGTCCTCTCCATGTCCGCATTTATAAAATTTCTGTTTTGTTTGGGTTTTTTTCCATCATGTGACTTGGAATCAGACAACAAATTCATCTTATCAAATGGTTGTAGAAGTGGAGAGAGAATGGTAAGGTACCATCATTTCCCCAGTAGGTAGTTCTTCTGCCTTAATCACCCCCACTCCCAATCCTAACCCAAATGTGTATGGTTAGGCTTTTGGAAAGAAGTAATTTCCCCATGAGCAGAACAATTTTGGGACTTTTCTGGAAATATGTAACAGATGGCTTGTGAGTGGTCACTATATTGAACCCTTGCCTTGCTCAGATGAAGCTCAGCATGTAAGCTTGAGTACTGTGTGGGTTTTCTTTTCTTTGGAATGCTTTAGAAATTCCTTGTAAAGAAATAATATTGGAGTAAAGCTGCTTAAAGCAATCTATTCGAAGGCTTTCTAAGATGAATGCTTAAAAAATTCTAGTCACATGCTAAGCATATGAGGCCTTACTATGCAGTTAATTAACTGGAGCCAGAAATTTGGTCAGTCATATGACCGATGTACTGCTTCAGTAGTTCAACAGTGCTTTCTTCTGTTTATACATTGATCTTATATATATTGAACTATCATGAGATGAAAATTACTTTCCCTTGCATCTTTGAACACAGAGTATAAGCATCCTGGTATTTCCAAAGGTGTATTGATCTCAGAATGGGATGTAACTAATGATAGCGTGTTTTGGGATGCTTCAAAACTAGCTCTGTGATAAATGATATTTCATTAAAGCACCTCTGCCGATCTACTATTTTCAATGGACCCGTGTGTTCACGGGGTTTCAGTGAAATTTAATTTTCCAATTTTTTTCATTAGTATAGTTGTATGTGATTGCAGATGTGTCTCAAGATGCATTTGCTAAACAATGCCAGGCTTCTGGAAATATTTTCTAACCTGTAGTAGAGGATGTAATGTTTTATTTGCATTTTATATTCTCTTTGACTGAAGTAGTCTAATAGTTAGCTCAATAGAGCAGGTAGAGACCAAGCTGTCTTGGAGTTTATAGTCTAGATGTCGAGTGACAGAACTTCCAAGGGATTTATTTACCTTGGTTGTCAGCGGTGATTTATGCAGCTTATGTAACTTGTGGTAGAACTCTAAAAGAGAATCAGAAAGTAAAAAGAATTTGTGATGTTGTAAGTTACTGAAACTGACTTAAATGTGTCTAAAGAATTTCAGTCTTTGTTGAACGTGAAAATTTTTCATGTTTGTGTCTGAACCCGTTTGGGTTTTTTATCTTCAAGAAGTGGAGTACATCTTAGCCGCTAAACAATACCGAGCAGACTATTCCAGGAAATAGTGCAGGTTGTTATTGTTAATAGCATTTAAGGGTGCTAGAAGCAATTTCCAGTTACTGAGATACAGTGAATATATTCAAGTCATGTATTGATGTATTAAAAATCGAAATATTGTCTTATGATCTACACAGAAGCTGCAAAGCAAACTTGAGGTTTGCAGTCCAAAGACTATTCATGATATGTACTTGGGTGCGCTGGGGATATAGGAGGCACTCTCAAAGTGCAGGTGTGGCTGTACTTTGTTGTAAGCACCTATATTTTTAGATACTAGGTAATCTTCACCAATAGTTGCCCTTTAAAACAAACATGAAATCGGTCTTTTACTGCTTGGTATAATTGTAGACTTTGCCTACAACTTTATAAAATTAAGATTGCGTATGTGTATTGCTATTCTCTTCCCTTCCTCTCATATAGACCGAACAGTTACTATTTATGTAGTTTGTTTGTTTTCTTTAAATTTAAAATAACATTTATTTTCTAACAGTTCTTCTGTTGGAAGTGCACTGCCACGGAGGCGCTGCTGTGCATATATTACAATCGGAATGATCTGCATCTTCATCGGAGTTGGATTAACTGTGAGTGATGTACTGATACACTTGCAACTGTGTGAAGGGGGGAATTTGTATACAAAGGAGCTACCTTGGTTGACCAGCTCTTTTTGCCCCAGAATTTGAGTAAAATCTCCTAGGCTTGTGTAGGTTTTGTCACCTTTATTAAAATCATAGACTTAATCATCTGAACTGGCCAGAAAATGAAATGTTCCAAAAAAAAAAAAAAAATCTGCCACTGTGAGAGATTATTCTTCCTGATACTAAATTTGACTTTTGATTTCTCTAACTTCAGTTTTATGAAAAATAGTTCTACTTCACTGTAGAAGTACCAGAATATCTTGCTAAGGCTCTAAAAACTTCAGTGTTTCCAGAAATATGTATTGCTGTATAGCCAGGACTGTAAATTCCACTGCAGTGAAAGGGAATGGGATTCCAAAAGTTAGAAATGTGTATATGCCTTTATAATTTGTACAAACTAAGGAGTAAAACCAGATAATAAGCTGTTTACAAATTACAAGGCTCACATTGTTACTCTGTTACTCAGAAAACTACTTGGCTTGATTGGCTCTGAAGTATCTGGTACTGGTTACTAGAGCCAGGTTGCAACCTGGCAGTCCCAGAAAACTACATATGAGGAAATATTTGTAGTTGAATTCATATGCGTTATTCTTGTTACACCTCTAACTTATGTTGTAAACTGAATAAGCCTGTTGGTTTTTGAGCTTAAGTGAGTTACAGAAGAATCTTCCAGCGGGACTGAGAAGCAGATTTCTCTCTGTATTTTTTTAAACAACTTTACTGAGCTTGAAAATGATGAAAATATTTTGTCATTAGGTGTGCCCACCTTGTGTTAGCCTCCATCCTTGGAGTTTTTTGGGACCCAGCTGAGTTAAAACCCTGAGCAACTTGGTCTGACCTTAGAGTTGACCCTGCTTTGATCCAGGCAATTGTTGCTAGAGAACTCCTTGCATCCCTTTCCAGGTCATTTATATTACAATTGTGTAAAATTAAAACTAATAAAATATCTGATCTATCCTTAGTAGAGTAAAAAAAAAAAATGTGCCCAACGGGTTCCCCTTAGTATAATTGGCTCTTCCCTGAAGAGCAGATAGCACTATATGTTTGACGCTTTTTTTTCTCTTTGTAGGTTGGTACACAGGATTTTGCCAGGCGATATCACGCAACCTATGTTTCTTGGGCCATCGCTTATCTTTTAGGTTTAATCTGCCTCATTCGAGCCTGCTACTGGGGAGCCATTAAAGTCAGTTATCCAGAGCACAGTTTTGCATAGAGAAATTCTTAGCTTATAGCGGATGAACATCTAGTAAAGCTGAATATTTCATCTTGGACACTTTTAAAACCTTTTCCTGTAAGGATTCCATTCTGTTCAAAGTAGTTTTAAGACTGGGGGTCTCTAAGAACAAATGTTCATTGCACTACATAATATGCAAATAGTTTGTTTTGCTGCTAGATTCCCTAGCTCTGAATACTAAAGCTTTGTTTACATGTTCATAACTCTGTCTTTATAGGTGTTGAATTTTTTTTCAACAGACAGTATTAAGTTTTACATTTCCTTTGTTATGTTAAAACCCGTCTGCCATTTTTCTAGGTAATCAGTAAGAATTCAAAAGCAAGAGTGTTTATAAGTGTTTCTACAGTAGCTTCACATTTGTACTTAACATTTTATCTGAAATTAAAGTGGCTTGCTTTAAAACCTAAGCAATAAGCATTTTGCTTGAACTGCTTACTGTATCTTTTGCCTAAGATTGGAGTGACCTTATTCAGGAAATGAAAGGTTTGGGTGTACTTTAAAAGACTGACAGTGTTGCTAGAGAGACATTTGCAAACACTATATGCTTTGAGATTTTTCAGGCAGAGAGATGCTATTTTGGTAATCAAAATAAATTTCCCTTTATCCAGGGTTGGATTTCAGTTAGGATAAATGCTTTCTTCTCCAAGATCCTGGGACTTAGGTGTTTGGGTTTGTTTGGGTTTTTGTTGGGTTTTTTTTTGTTTGTTTTGTTTTGGAGGTTTTTTGTTTTGTTTTTTTTAAAAAACTGGCAAATTCTAAAAGCCATGCTCGGATTATGGAACTTAACTCTGGTTATTCATACAAGTTCCTTTACAGGGTTTAAGGGAAGCATTTCACGTGACTTGTTTTGTAATACTTCAGTGTCAAGTAGGTGACAATAAGATGGTGATGGGTTGCCTCTTAACTTTCCTCTGATCATGTCAGATTTTCCCTGTTTGGGGAGAGTTATGCACTGGTCACTGCAAAGGGAGACACTGTTAAATTTGCGCTAACTGCTGTAATAAGATAATGGGTGAACTATTACTTGGACCATTCCATCAAAATACATCTAGTCAATTTAGCACTGACTTTCCAAGAGAATACGGAAACAGAAAGCTTCTTCTAATGATGTATTCACAAAAGATTGAGGGACCAGTTCTTGCACTGCCCACCTTTATAGTTTTAAACAAGTTTTTGCTAAATTTGGAAGGAATGTCCTGGATGATTTAGACAACTGTAGTAATTTAGATAAAGGGGTCAGATGGGTAAATTAATGTGGATGTTTCAGGGATACATGTAATTTAAATTATCTATGTTCTTGCTAGGACAAAATGATATTCAGATAAGGATTTTGGAGCACAATAAATGTAAATGATCAAACTGTAAATGATCTGTCTTTGTATGATGCTAAATGTATAAAAGCAGTAGCTCAGGATTACAATGTACCTTTTACAAATAAACTAATAAAGAAATAAAGATTATTATTCAAACGCAATATATTTTATTTATATATAAATAAAAATACACAAGTGGAAGAATTTCCTAGTGTGATCCAGGAACAACAGAGGGGTTGTGTAGCAGGGGTGGGCTCTGCAATTTTGCCAAATAGCAACCTCGGGAATATAAGAGAGAAAGAGCCAACTGCTGTTTTATTGATGTTTTGGGAAGAATGAGGATGTAAATAAGGGATGAGACCAACTTTTAGGATTATGTCTTTTTTCAGTCAATGACTTATTGAGGAAATATGGTAGTATGTTCTTATCCTATTTACATCCCTTCACTGTAGGGATTTGCTGTGCTTGTTTGCATCTTAAACTGATGAATAGTTTCCAGTTGTCTTGTATTTCAAAATACTCTCTGCACTTCACATCCTGAAATAAAGTAGGCTGGGGCTGTACAGTGTGTCATCCACTGCATTTGTAGCTTTAACATGGGGGAGCAGGGAGTCTGTGTATTGTGTGCTTTTTCTCCCTGTGTTAAGCTGTACTTTATTTCCTATTTTGTTTCTCCTTTTTCTTCTCAACCTTTTTGAGCGGAAGAGAAGATAAGGAACAAATTAATTATCTTTTTCTGCATCAAGATAATGGCATGATATTTGCTACTACTTCCTTTTACAAAGTGAAATGTGGAAGTTTATTTCTATAAAATATAAAACTTATTGTAGTGTTACATTTTATCCACTTCTTGGTACATACGAATCATTTAAACTGTAAGAAAATTAAGAATGTAGAATGTGAAGGGCCTCTACAAGGGACTGAAATAGATCTGGCTATTTGTGGAACAGGCTTCTTTGCAGACAGTCATGACATTCTGTGCTGGACTGCATCTCAATCCATTAAACTTCTCTAAACTTTAAGTTAAAGAAAACTGTGCTATCCTGTGCATACTGACTATTAGAAGAATTTTCAGCTTTTATAATCACTCATTTATTTTGTTGCATTTTTATGAACTTTTCCTTGTGTTAGATGGGGGAAGGACCTATCCGAATTAACAGTGAAGGGCTTCTGCACTTTAAAGTTTTATCTTCCCTTTTCTTTCCTCCTCTTCCCCTTCTTACCACCAAATAGTTTATATAGGAACTGAGTGGTTTTGACTAGAAAGCGCTTCAGACCTTGAACTGTGTTTTATTTTTTAATTACAAACTTACTGAAAGAGTGTCTTACAGATTTTGTTTGTACTCATGCATGTTATGTTGTCTTTGGAAAAAGAAACACTACCCTCTAGTCTTTGAAAATGAAATTATCAGATCTTTGTCATGTAGCATGTTGTAAGCAGCCAGAGGTTTCAGATCGGCCTGTTAAGAAATCCGCCATGAAGTGCTCAGAAAAGATGCCAAAGCAACCATGGAGCCATTAGTGGTTATTGCTGGGAAATGGATGATAAATAGTACTTGTTTGAAAGACCAGGAAAAAGCATAGTGTACATCTTTACAAGCAGAGGGGAAGCGCCTTAACATCAAGTACTTGAAAATCTCTGGAACTAACCAGGACTTGAATAATCAAGCAAGTAGCAGCAAAGATGATTTGTCGTGTTAGATCAGTCTAACTGCCTTTTTCTGACAATGCAAAAATCCTGCACTGCACGCAATATGCCCTCTAAAAATATTTGCGAGATGTTCTTCCAACAAAGGTCAAGGAAGACATCAGTAAAATTATTCAAAGATAGTGGTTACCAAACTGGAGGATATATTAAATACATGCCAGCTATTTGAAAATACTTAATATTTTTATAAAGTTAGTGTGTAGTTTACATAATTTCACTCCTAGCTGATAGAAGCTGAGAGCAAGCTGAATGACTGGATTAAATTAACTCACCATCTTTTCCTACTTATGTGATTCTGATTTGTAATACTAGGGCCTGAGCTTTTCCTTGAAAAAAAAAAAAATTGTTGTGGACAAGTAGATCTGTGTTACAGACCTACTGCTTGCAACAGAAAATTGTAATCATAATATTTATTACAGTGTAATGTCTGAAAATTGGACTGTCATGATATTAAATACTCCTTTATACCAAAGATTATTGTCTTTATAATGGAGCTATAAACCATATTTGTCAAGGTAGCTATATCATATTAAGATGTCCCCATTCCTCAGTCTTTCAGTTGTCTCTCCCTAAACCACAGCTTGGCAGTGGAGCTGTACTACTGGAGCGTGAACAACTGCATTGTGCACCCAGCAGTGCAGGGGGAAAAAGCCTGCTTGAAAATTGAAAAAGTGCCTCCTTAATTCAGATTTCTCTCAGTGATTTTATTGGCAGAATTGATGTGCAATAGATTATATGAAGGTGAAGGAACAAAAGACTGGAGTTTGTGAAGGAGAGGGCTAGAGGAATTTAATCAGATTTAAGTTATTTCCAAGATTTTTTTTTAATGGTTATTTGAGCCAACAGGAAAAGAATATCCAGGCTCAGTTTCCTACAGCTTTAACCACAAAAAGGCTTTTATTTTATAACAATAAAACTACTTGTTACCTGATTAGCTAGCACCTTGTGTTACACTTTGCTGGAATCTGGAAGACTGTACCAGGGAGGTATCCCTGTATCACTTTTTCTACTTCTATAGTCATCTTTAGGTATTCACTGTTGGCTGCTTTTGGAAAAAAGGATAGGGCTAAAGAAATGTTGGATTTGGTCCTGTATAATGTTTTTTAAGATTCCTTTTTAACAGATTATTAGTGAGAAGTGTGTTTAGGTAAATAGTGAACAAAAGTAATGAATAGGACACAGTATGGACTGGAAAATGTTGACCCTGGTGACAAATCTTATGTCACTGCAATGATTTAGTGAAATGATCATCAAATGGATTTAAGAATACTTATTATAAATAATGGCTAGAAAATAAAAATCAATAAGAAGTATGGGTTTGTATATTATGGTTTTATCAATACATGTATGTTGGAGAAATAAATTATATTACTAGTTCTTTTGCATAGCTTCATATCAGCTTGTAATGACATGGTTATATTACCAACTTACTTGAATTCAAGCGTGCTGCTTACTGTTTATGAAAATCTGGGGGAGGAACAAAGAGACTGAGGTTAGAAAAACACCTCTGAGGGCATGCTTCTTATTTTTCTTGCAATATTTACTAGGGGAAATAATGTGGCTGATGGAATTTCAAGACTGCTTTGAGAAAAAAAACCTGTGTGAGAAAAGTTGTTCTCAGGCTTAGGAGTCCAGGCCAATTGATATATGCCAAATTACCTTCACAGAAATATCAGAATTAATTTCTAGTATTTCCAAAGCAGTATCTTTGAACTTTCACTGTTATTTAATGAAGTCTTTTATCCATGTATAATACAGATTTCTTGTTGTAATTCCAGTTCTTTAAAAAAATTAACATAGTTGCCTAGATAGGAAATAGGCAGGGAATTCGGTTTTTGTATTTGCCTCCAAAATTTTGCATATATAGTATTACTGGAGTACTTTGAGGCTTTATTTTGGTAATGGGATTATCATGTTTTTCTTTGGGTGTTTTTATTTTATGTCTGTAACTGATACTACTCTGTGTAGTGTCTGCCAGTTTCTCAGTTTAAACTTTCAAAATACTTAACTCTTGCCTTTACAGCACACTGAATATAACTTTTAACCATTCCTGTGATGAAACATAAAGCACTTTGAAGAAATGAATCTTTTAATAACAAAGTTTCTACTGAATATCATTTTGAAAGGTGTTATATACCTCCTGTGGAGCTCTGTGAGGTTGGAGGCTTTCATGCTGAGCAGGCTGTGTGGCAAGGAACCCCAAACCCCATCAGATGAGCCAGTGGAGGGAATGTAGGTTTTCACAGCAGTCCTCTGTCTTTATTTCAATGAAAATGCAATCACTGGAGGAGGCTTTGCTTCAGAAATCAGTTTGGCAAACTGGCATTCTCTAATTTTCTTCCCTGCCCCCACATCAAAAAATTACTCAGCCCGCTCTAATCAGTGCTGAAAAGGGCTGTGTACGTTCCTTATTCAGGAGTAAGGGAAGAGTACTATACATCCCTTTTAACATAAATGCAAGGTACTGTTTTAACATAAATGCACACTATTTTTATTTTGAGGGGAAAGTCAATGAACTATAAACCATGCTTTAAAATTTAAGTTGCCTAATGTTTGTATTCTCTGAGCTGTACTTCCCTATTTCTGTTTTGATGCTTATAATGTCAAACACAACTTTTAGATCAAAAATTTCATTGAATCATAGAATAACCAAGTTCGAGGAGACCCACCAGATCATCGAGTCCAACAAGTCCTATCAAACACTAAACCATGCCCCTTGGCACCTCGTCCACCAGTGCCTTAAACACCTCCAGGGAAGGTGAATCAACCACCTCCCTGGGCAGCCTGTTCCAGGGCCCAATGACCCTTGCTTTGAAAAATTTTTTCCTAATATCTAGCCTAAATCTCCCCTGGCGGAGCTTGAGGCCATTCCCTCTTGTCCTGTCCCCTGTCACTTGGGAGAAGAGGCCAGCTCCCTCCTCTCTACAACCTCCCCTAAGGTAGTCACAGAGAGCAATGAGGTCTCCTCTCAGCCTCCTCTTCACACTAAACAACCCCAGCTCTCTCAGCTGTTCCTCGTAAGGCTTGTTCTCCAGCCACTTCACCAGCTTTGTTGCTTTTCTCTGGACTCACTCCAGAGCCTCAACATCCTTGTGGTGAGGCACCCAGAACTGCACACAGTATTCAAGGAGCGGTCTTATCAGTGCCGAGTACAGAGGGAGAATAAGCTCTCTGGACCTGCTGGTCACACCATTTCTGATACAAGCCAAGATGCTATTTGCCTTCTTGGCCACCTGGGCACACTGCTGGCTCATGTTCAGTTGGCTGTCAGCTAACACCCCCAGGTCCTTCTCCTCCAGGCAGCTTTCTAGACAGACTTCTAGTCTGTAGCTCTGCATAGGGTTGTTGTGCCCCAAGTGCAGGACCCGGCATTTGGCCTTGTTAAACCTCATGCCATTTGACTCTGCCCAGTGGTCCAGCCTGTTCAGATCCCTTTGCAGAGCCTCCCTACCTTCCAGCAGAAAGACACTTCCACCCAGTTTAGTGTTGGAATGGTCAATGGAATGTTGACACTGTCTCCATGAATCTACTGTGTCAGGTAATGGGAGCTGGAAGACCTGTAGAAGCAAGAAATTACTCACAGATTCAGAGTGTATTTGTGATCCCTACAAGTTCCCTCCATCAGCACTATCCTGTGTGACTGAGGGACATCAGAGTTCTTGGCAGAAATACCCCAGGCTTGACAGCACCCAGGGTCACCCTGCATGTTCCAGGAAAAGGGACAGACACTATAAACTTCAGAGTTAAATCCATCCCCAAATGGCCAAAACAACTAAGAAACAATAATTCCAAGGGCAATTTCAATTTTTATGTTTTTAAAATTATAAATGAGTAAATTTCACTTAAAAGGCTGTTGCATTTCATGTTCTATTTAGATTGTCCAAGTTGGGCATTAGAAATCTAATGGAGTGAAGAAAAAAAAATTTAAAATGCATGTATAGTGCTAATGAACAACAGTAATAACCCAACACAGCCTGCTATGAAATACCTTAGATTTGTCCTCAGAGATCTGCCTCACAAAAAAAAAAGTTCTCATCATTGTTATACATTCATCTTTTCCTGAGTTTGTGTGCAGTCAGCCTGATTTACCAGTGCTGACAAAGTTGATGAAACGCTCGCTACTGTTAGCATCGCTGTGTACCTACTGTCTATGCAGTGCTAACATGAGAAGTGTCCCCAGATTTGTGCATTTTATTTTAATTTGAAAAATGCTAAAATTTACATATTGCTGAACAGAACAGATGCTGTGAAAATTCTGAAAAATCATTAGAATCTGAATTTCTATTAAAAAACCTTCTGATTTTGTTTAAAATGCCCTGTCACCAGTATCAGAAGTGGTATGCAATAGGCTTCATTGACTACTAGATTTGCAGCAAATTAACACATTTTGTGACTGTTTACAGTGAGAAGATTATACAACCTTATGAATAGGTTTTTCTTTCCAAATGTGGAAAATCTGATGTAGCAGCTATTATTGATAATAAAAGCTCAAATGTACACACATTGTGTAATGTACTCTGCAAAGGCAAAAATGGCAGAGGCATAAGACACTATATAGTTCTGGTATGGTATCTGTGGCAGGAAGCTTAATAAGAATGCTTTTTCAGATTACCAAAGTTAAAAATAGTGTGAATAAACCTTTTTTTCTTCATCTTTGTTTTAGAATAAGAAGAAAACATAGTTGGTTAAATACAGTAATTAACCAGTGTCATTAAACCAGACAATCACTCTGTAGAACTTCTGTTTCTATTTAATTTAAAACAAGGTTTTTTTAGAAATCCAAATTGAAATCTCAGGATCTATCTCATTTTGGGAGACAGTAAATGAAAGCTTTCCAAGGTTTCCTACCTGATGAGTTATAGAAAGAATAGCGTTGTCTCCTCTAATTTGGGCTTTGTCAAACAAACTACTGCATTTTCCTACACTTATAGCATTAGAAAGACAGAACAGGTCAAGAGTGTGGAAAACTCAGTGCTGTGCTTCACTGCATGTGGAAAAAGAAATGTTTCTGTCATACACAGACAGCGTAGCACTGTGTTGGGTCCAAGACAGCCCTTCTCTACACCAGAGAAGTAGCCTGGTTGTAAACAGTAGCTGGTTATGAGTACAGTGACAGCAGCAAGAATTTCTAGCGCTGTCAGAAAAAACAGTATGACCATACGATTTTGTTATGTTCAGAATGGCTCATGTATTTTTAATACATCATTAAGCTGTATCAGACTATTGCTAATACTGATATGCTTTCTGAGAGAAGACAGAAGAAGAATAAAATGATAAAATTTACAATTTAAATGTTTATGTTTGTGAAATTTAATTTACTTCCCTGCTAGCATTATCTGCTTTTAGTTTCACAGTTTTAAGCACACAGGCTGGTTGATCTAGAAAGCTGGAATGGAATTTTCAAATAACAGCCGATCCTAATCTTAGCTTGAAGGAAAGCCTTGGTGTGAGGTGATTTGATGATATATTTATGTGAGCTGACTGAACCTGAAGTTTCCTGTTTCATTAACGTTCATGGAATCTCTGTCATTCTAAGTCTATAATCTTTCCTGAATTGATGAGGAACATGTGCTTTAATGAATATAACCATTTATTTCTCTTTAATGCTTTTAAAGTAGAGCGATAACATTTTCTGCTCAGTACAGAGTCCCTGTAATGTAGTTTCAACAATGGCCATGTTGCTAGCTTTGCTTGGATTCAAGACATCAAAAGTTAGGCTATATGTATCTTGCAAAAAATTGGTATTGCTGATAAGAGACTGTGATACCACTGGAGTCCTTGGAAATCCCTTTCCAGAACTGAGATCAGACTGAACAACAAATTCCTCCTTTGGGGCAGCAGATGCTTGATGTTTTGAATGGGATACTGACATTCATGTTTAACTTTCAAACTATGCGTATCAAACAATGCATATCTACTCGGGGCAGGGAGGGGAAGGGTGGTGAGGAGGAGAAAGGGTTGTACCAGCTCACAAGCTGTTTCATTTCTCATTGAAACTGATTTCCAAAGATCACTAATAGACTTCAGCAAAGACTGGCTGGCAAGACTCCTTTCAAAACTTAAGCTTCCTAATGCCTTCGTGCTTAATTAGAAACTTTGGATTAAAACCTGAATAAATAGGAAAACACGTTGTATTTCTAGATTATACTGCAGTTAATAAGTCATTAGAAAGAAAGAAACTTTGGTTTTAACTGGCAGTGGAAGTTAAAAGACAGCAGGAAAAGTAAAAGACTTGCCTAAAATCTTGTTTGTTTAAAACCTTTGGGAAAAAAAAAATTTGCTACACCCTATATAAGCAGAATCTTTCTTGTTTTCAAATTTCTTTCACTACACTCTTATGATAAACATTAAATCTTGATTGAAACTCTTCATAAAAATATTTATCCCCATTTTTTGTTTAAAGCTAATATAAGCTGTAATATAAAAGATACGGTGTATTGGTATTTTTTTTTCAGACCAAGGCATAGTATTATTGCTATACTTTTAAAGCCCTAGAAAATAAGATTTATAAATTAAAAGAAAGGAATACCTGTAACCACCTCATGGGTCCAAATGCCTTTGTAAGCATATGCTCAGAGAAGGGGCTGATTAATGAACAGTAATTCCTACACAGAAATGGGAACCTTATCTATTTTTTTTAATGTTTCTTGACATTATCTTTGCTTTTTTGTGGGTTTTTTTTTATTTTAGTTAAGTCTATTTCAGTAATGATGGCAATAAATCTTCTGTTTACGGCTTGCGCTTGTTCCTTTTTCTCATTTGCAGTTTGTTGACCTTTGGTTTTTTCCCTACCTTTGTCAGTGTTTAAGAGGCACACAGTAAATAGGAACCAGAACATCTAGCAGAAAAAAAAATCACCTTAGCCAGAACAATCTGCTGTCTTGGGTTACGTAAACAGCTGAAATTTGATGGGTCCATTGATACAATGAAGTGGCAAGCTTAGATAACTGAGAGTAAGTAAACGATGAGTGTATTGGAGCATAAACTGTACAGTTTCTGGTTTCTGTTAGCAGTGTAATCTCCAGTAGGCAATGCCAAGGCAAGCCTCACAATGCTCAGTCTTCCCTCAGTGCATGCCAATGCAAGTCTCCACTTGCCAGAGCCTTCCTACATCTGGCAATTAGTTTCTATTGCAAGGAGTCCCTGCCCAGGCAGGAGTTATTTCACTAACTCTATCAAACTGCTGTTTCTGGCAGAGGAAACACAGCAGCTAGGTGCAGAGATTAAACTTGCAGTGCTAGATGTTCTCTATTTCTCTTAATTGCTATTTCTCAGATCACTATCTTGGTTCTCTTGTGCTAGTCTGCATGGCCAGAGATTGCAATTCCATGCAGTGAAGCACAGAAAGATGCTTTGGCATTTTCACTGTCTTTAACAGTACACACAGCAGCCAGATAATCTCAATGCTGGAGGTAAATGTATGCTTCAGACTCCCTGTTAGGACAAGATTAAGTCTTGTCCCCTGCCTCTTCTTGTTCCTGCTTCCAGAGGGAACGGGGAACGTAAACTGAAAAGAGGTTGCAGTAGTTCTCCGTGTCCTTTTTCATTTATAATGTCTGCTGGACAATATATGAAGCATTATCTGTCCTGCAGTTTATATACAGGTGCCAAGACAGAAAGGGCACAAAAGCAAATTTGCTGTACAAAGCTTTTTAAACCGTGATACACATGCACAGAGAACACCACAGAAACGGAGATGTCACATTACATAATGCAGAAAGATCAACACATGCTGAAGTTAGACTGCTGCCTTGATAGTTCACTGTTACAAGCTATTAGATATACACTACCACCTAGAAAAACAGAGTGAACTGATTTAAGACAGACACTAACTGAAAAATGATAAAAATATTAATATCTTTCTATTGTAAGCAAATTAAAATTTAAATGGCAATATAAGTAAGAAAATTTATTCTATTCCTTAATTTCCCCTTCAGTCATTCTTACCCTTATATGTATACACACATACATCTAAACACATAGAGGTTTTGTTATCTTGAAATCATATTTTTTATTTGGCATATAAACTGAAATTGTCAACAATTTTTATAACAATTTTTCCACACAGCTGTGACATAAACAGATTCTTATCGCAATCCAGAGAAACATGAATGCATAGTTTTAATGTCTGTAATTTTTATAATCACTACTTTTTTCACAGCTAATATGTGTTTCCTTGTGCTACATTCCAGACTTTGGGGCTTTTATCCTGTTATGCCCTTGGTCCTGATTCTTCCGTCCCCATTTTACCATATTTATGACCACAGATTTTGATGGCATTTGCTGAATCGTACTGATTTACTCTGAATCTAAAGGTGGCAATGTCTTAGTCATAAGACTCTAGATATAATCCTGTTATTAAGAGCTATGACAACAGTCTGAAACAGCATAAGAACTAAACACAATTCCCGTGACTGAAATACTGCTAAGTGAAATTCTGCATTCTGTTGGAGCATGAGCTGATTTCTCTCAAACTTTTTCAGATTCAGAGGCTAACTCCAGCTCATATAAAGATTTTAGGTTTTGTAATTCAACTATGACAAATATATCAGACATAAGAATTCAGAATAAAGGAATCTACAGCAATAGCAGGAGAAATTCTGGCCCAAACGCGGGGGAAAAAAAAAGTACAAAACTTGCACTAAATTCATTAAGCCATGATTTCAAAATTCTGTTCTCCCAAAGCAAAATGAACTCCTCCAGGGTACTATTATCAACTACAAAATGTGTGAGTCTCTTTCCCTATGCATATATAAAAACATACAAGAGAAATATATATGGGGGTTTTGTCTACTAGGAATTGTACGTGTACATAGATTAAAAAACTTTGTTGTTCTGCGTGAAAGATTTGCAGGAATTTTTATTGACTGATCCATGTAGGACCACAAATCTTTCCTAGCTTCTTTTTATTATGCTTTTGTTAATACAAAACAATAAGTAAACAGTTGATATTTCAGTACTTTATGATATCCTCCTTCATCTACAAAGTTAGTTTATCAAGCTATTAGAGGCAATCTAGCAGTTTTCCTTTAGGGATCAGTCATCCTATGGCATCTTCTACCATTAGTCAATGCAATCCCAGCAAAATAAAGCTCTGCAACTGATGTGCGCCCTCCACATTAGTTTCTTCAGCAAAGGCAGAAATCAAAAGGTTTGCCTATCAAAACCAAAGCGGCAACTCTGGGAAGCATGCAGTGCCCATCCTAGTCCAGGCAGTAAGACACACCCTGTTACTAAGGTAAAAACTCTCTGACATAACACAGCCTACATGTCCTGTGGGTGTTTCTGCTTGTTAATCTTCCTGCCAGTAGCTTCTGGGATCCCCTTCAAGAAGCAGGACATGCAAGTTGTTTTTCAGAAATTACAAGATGAAGTCAGTTGAAATGTGTCTACAGTTACAGAGGTGGTTAAGTTCATACATCCTGAGCGCACCATTCAGTTTAGGTGCAGTAACTAAACTCTGCAATTCAGTACAGCCACCTCTCAGTGAGGAGAGATGAGCAAGGTAGTCCTCCCACAAAACAATGAGTGTTTAATTTTTGTACATTTTTAATATATTCATTTCTACAACTCTTTTCATTTGCTCTTTGGGGATTTTCTGGTACTTGAATGGCACCTTTGAGCCATGTTGTCAAGATTTTTCTTCACATTCACAGAAATCAGGAATTTTGAAGAAAAATGTGAATCTGTTACAACTAATGATCCCAGAAAACTAACTGTAAAGAAAAAACTTAAATCCTAGTCCAAGACAAGCCTCACAGTTGACAGAAGAGAAAGATATTTTGTATGCAAAGAAAATATATTTGCATACAGTAACGTACATAGTATTTTATACTGATCATAATCATTCAAATATCTTTTAGTTGCACATGTTAAGTGCTTAATATAGCAACAGCTTCCTACTTTTAATTCAAAAGTTCCATGAGAGAAAAAGAACAACTATTAATTTTCTGAATTCTCAAATATATTGAAAGCACAGCATCTGTACAGTAAATAGCTCAGTAAATAGGAAAAGGCAAGGGGTAGAAAAGCTTTTGCATTCTTTCCCTCCGCTGCCATCACAGGACAAGTCGCTAGTTTAGCTGAAGTAGGCACTTCATAAATATACAAGTAAAATATTCTGTGTGCACACAAAATACATGCACTTTCTTGTCCCTCAGTGGTCTAGCTGGCTGACTAATAAAGCATACAACATTGAAAATAACGTGTGTTTTTGCTTTGTGTTAGAATTGCTTTGGAAGTGGCTTTAGGGATCAAAAAGTTTCCCAAAAAAGCACTGCTAAATAAATCACAATTACACATGCAAATAGACCGATTACATTTGTCTGAACAACTGAATAACAAATTACACTGAAAATGGCTTTTTAAGCCTGCAACTACAAGTCTGCCCTCAGGCTGACCCAAGGGTTCTTTCATTGCAGCACAAAGCCATTACTTTTCTAATAAGTGTCATCCATTACAAAACTAAAATCATGTGCAATTACAATTACATGCACATTTAGATGTGCAATTGCTCATTTTTACACGTACAATATTGATACTCTCTTTCATAAATTTTTTATGCTTTCCTGAATCATATCTAGTAAATGGAGTGAGTGTGACTGTGTGGCTTTCTGCAATCTACAGCCTTTAGGAGCACAAGCAGTAGGTTAAAACAAAAAAAAAGAAATAATCTCTCCAATTAATTTGCCAAGTGGAAAAAGCCAGTTGTTTGGGGTTTTTTTTCCTACATACATGCATTTTGTTCACATAGCAATAAAACCTTTCTATTTAGCTATAAATAATAAAGCTCTCTTGCCTAGACCTGTCATTGGCTCTTTACATTAATTACGGTATATCATGTATTTCAGAGAATGCTGGATTATCATCATGTAACACAGGAACATAATACCATATGAAACAGAAATTTCAAGTAGGGTAATCACCAGCATCAGCAAATTGGGATAGAACTGATGAAGCAGAAAAAAAAATGTTAGATTATGTTTTCATTGTATTTTAATTCACAATCAAAAGCAGTACTCTCTCTAGGCACAGGCAAAGTTGTTTAAGACAGCAGGTTGCTGGGATCAACAATATGGCTGCAGTCCAGTGCTTGCTCTACATACGCCAGAATGCTGGAAAGCTGGCCTCACAGCTACTGCTGGTATTGGCAGCTCATGGGTGGCAATGTGTGAGGTGATAACTGTTCCTGCTGGGACGGTCTGCACGTCAAGAAATAGCCATTACCAGCCTAATATTCCCATCTTCACAGCAGGTCCAGAAGCCATAAGCTTGCAAAATATCTGGCACACTCCGTTCCTTTCTTCTTGTCCTATTTCTGCTCCTGCCCTTTATCCTTCTCTTGTATATTAAAAGCAGCAGCCCAACCTACCACCCCTTTGAAATACACAAGTGAGGGGTGCTTTACTGTTTAATTCATCCTGAGCATTATTTATATAATTACCTAATTGTTTATGTAATTCTACATTAGTGCACATGATACCATTTTGTTATATACACGACAAAAAGGATTGGGTTAATCTGGTTTGCAGCACCTGGCACTCTCCTTTCAAAACCACAACAGCCCCATGGAAACTGTACCTTTGCCTTGGCTGCCCCATAGGCTTCCCTGTCATTAAATTGCTCTGGAGTTGCAACACACATTTAATATTTATGTGCACTTCAATACTGATAATTGACAATTAGTGTTGTTTTAGCTAAGGGAAATGGTTGACATGAATAGGGGAGTAACTGTTTTACATGATAATCTTGTGAGAATAGATGATGTGTCAGGAGAAACATGATCTGAAACTAACTTGGGAGAAATTGCTTCAAACTGGACTTTAAATGGCACAGAGTGAGTTAGTGAGTATGCGGATGCACTGTATCAGTGTCTGCAAAAAGCATCTGATTGTGCTCCATGGAGGAACAGTTCAGGAAATTAACTGGAACATAATGTATTATGAGAAAAGACCATAGAGATCTGTATAATAGCCTCTATTTCAAGGACTGTATTCAACTCTTCATACCTGATTTAAGAAAAACACAACACAGAGATCACTGCAAAGAACTAAGATGCCTGGTGGAACAAAAAGTCTTTAAATATAACAAACTAGGAGTGTAAATCTTAACATCGAATAAAATAATTAAATGCCTATTTTTTAAGAACTTGCCATTTATATAACTGTTACATACTTGATGTTATCTAACTCTTCTGAACCTCTGGAGTCCGAGTTAGTATGTGTTATGAAATATTTAAAAAGTCCCCAAAAAATTAACAGAAAAATAAAGACTTTTCCTTAACATCATGTACTGAAGTAGAGTAAGTAAGGTGACTATACAAAATTAACTTCAGGGAATTTTAGTTTGTGCTTGTGGGAGTAAGCAAGGTATATCCATTGTTAGCACAGATTCCAAGCTGCAAGAAAAAAAATAATTTCCAAAACACGCAAGACACCATCACCTGCACAGATTAAAAGCTAGTGGCCGTTCTCTGGTCCCTCATAGATGTGTAACTGGTTGGTGCAATTTGACACATTGGCAAGGGCTGTTTTCTGATTCACAAACCACACCTGACACCTTTCCCAGGCCTATTTTCCTCCTCTTTCTAAATGACTCTAATTGTGGAGGTTTCACAGTTGTGTTCAAAAGTCATTCAAAAGTATGCCTTATTTATGAGGAAAACACTTATTCACTGGTAAAATATTAAAAACAACAAATTCTTTGAAGAAAAGGCAATATTATTTTTTACAATTCGGCACTGAATTGGATGGTTTTATTAAAAAGGCATCCCATCTTCCAAAAACAGTAGGTATATATACTAGCTTCACACAAAGAACCATGTAAGTCCTCAAAGAACGTTGGGGTTTTTTAAGGTTATCGAACCACACCTGGAGACTCCCTCCAGGTTATCTCCTGACCCAAGGCAACTACATCTCACAAGTCAATTAAGCACATCAATAAATTCTTGCAGCCCTAAGACAGGTTATCTCTTGATCTAAACCAGCTACATCTTAGAATCATAGAGTAGTTTGGATTGGAAGGCACATTAAAGATCATCTAGTTCCAACCCTCCTGCCATGGGCAGGGACATCCCACTAGATCAGGGTGCCCAAAGCCCCATCCAACCTGGCCTTGAACACCTCAAGGGATGGGGCATCCACAGCTTCCCTTGGCAACCTGTTCCAATGCCTCATCACTCTCATGGTGAAGAAATTCCTTCTAACGTCTAGTCCAAATCTGCCTCTCTCCAGTTTATACCCATTGCTTCTAGTACTATCACTACACACCTCTGTGAACAGTCTTTCCCCAGCTTTCTTGTAGGCTCCTTTCAGGTACAGGTCACTATAAGGTCGTCTTGAAGCCTTCTCTTCTCCAGGCTGAACAAGCCCAACTCTCTCAGCCTGTCCTCATAGCAGAGGTGCTCCAGCCCTTAGATCATCTTCATAGCCCTCCTCTGGACCTGTTCCAACAGCTCCATATCCTTCTTATGTTGAGGATTCCAGAACTGGACACAATACTCCAGATGAGGTCTTGCAAGAGAAGAATAGAGACAATTGAGCAAATCAATAATTCTTGCAACTCTAAAAGAACACAATAATGAAACACACAAGCCAGCTGCAGCAGAACTTATCAATTGATTCATCTGAATCAGCGCTGAATTGTAAAATAAAAATATCGTAGAATCATAGAATCACTAGGTTGGAAAAGACCTTTTTGTTTATCAAGGCAAACCTGCAGTGAGTGGCTCCAGTTCCAGAAACAGAATGGATGGGAAGCTAATTGAATCCTGGTATGGCAAAAGGAAAAGTGGCAAGACATCTTAGCCATTGCCAGGGAAGGAAACTTTGCAGTAGGCTGGGTAGTTTCTCACCACTGAAATAACATCCCTATATGTCAGTATATATCATTGCCTTTTTTTCAAAGACTTTGTCTTTGATGAGTAGATGAGGTACTTGGGGACATGGTTTAGTGGTTGATAGGAATGGCTGGACTCAATGATCCTGGAGGTATTTTCCAACCTAGTGATTCTGTGATTCTGTGTAGTATTTGACCGGTGAATGTGTTTCTCACCCTATTGCTGATAGAAGCCAGGATGCTAAAAAGGCTGGACTGCTGGGTAGAGTCCAGTGGCATGAGGTTTAACAAGACCAAATGGTGGGTCCTGCATTTGGGGCACAACAACCCTATGCAGTGCTACAGACTAGGAGAAGCCTGGCTGGAAAGCTGCCTGGAGGAGAAGGACCTGGGGGTGTTAGTCGATAGCCAACTGAACATGAGCCAGCAGTGTGCCCAGGTGGCCAAGAAGGCCAATGGCATCTTGGCTTGTATCAGAAACGGTGTGACCAGCAGGTCCAGAGAGCTTATTCTCCCTCTGTACTTGGCACTGGTGAGACCACTCCTCAAATACTGTGTTCAGTTCTGGGCCCCTCACCACAAGAAGGATGTTGAGGTTCTGAAGTGAGTCCAGAGAAGAGCAATGAAGTTGTGAAGGGGCTGGAGAACAGGCCTTATGAGGAGTGGCTGAGAGAGCTGGGGTTGTTTAGTGTGAAGAGGAGGCTGAGAGGAGACCTCATTGCTTTCTGTAACTACCTGAGGGGAGGTTGTAGAGAGGAGAGCTGGCCTCTTCTCCCTAGTGACAGGGGACAGGACAAGAGGGAATAGTCTCAAGCTGCACCGAGGCAGGTTCAGACTGTGTATCAAAAAAAAATTTAACAGAAAGGGTCATTGGGCACTGGAAGAGGCTGCCCAGGGAGGTGGTTGACTTGCCTTCCCTGGAGGTGTTTAAAAGATGGGTAGACAAGCTGCTCAGGGACATGGCTTAGGGGCAGATAGGAACGGACAGACTCGATGATCCAAAACCTCTCTTCCACCCTGATGACTCTGGGCCTGCGACGCCCGCCCCGCCTTTACCCGCCCCCCTCCGCCACGCGGCCGCAGACCCCGAGCCGCGCGCGAGGCCCCGCCCGGCGCTGAGGGAGGACGGCGGCGCCCAGGACGCCGTGCGGGGAGCGGGGCTGCTCGGGGCGGGGAGCGGGCCGAGGTGGGCCGGGAGCCGCGGGGAGAGCGGCCTGCTGGCCCGGGGGTGCGGGGGTCGCTCCGAGTGACATGGGGCGGAGTGCTCAGACTCTGGTTGCTCCTGTTCTGGCAGGGCTCGGGGGAATTGCCACAAAAAAATTGAGTTCAGGAAAGCCTTTAGTGAAGGTTTCTGGCGGGCCCTCGTAAGCCATCTGCTCTGAATGTTCGACGTGTTAAGATGCTCAAATTAAAACAGTTGATTGAGGAATCCTCCTGCCTCCTGGGGACCAGAGGGTTTGGGGTCTGCTGGGGACCAGTCACAGCTGTCCTGAGAAGCTCTGCAGGCCTTGTGAGGAGAGGTCTTGGGGTGCAGGAGGCATCCGAGCAAGAGGTGTCTCCTGGAAGCAGTTTGTTTTTCAACTATTGAAACTAACCATTCTTCACTTTCCTCTGTATTAGTCACATGGAACACACTGTTGGGTGGAGAAGTTTGTGGCAGGATGACTTGTTGAGATCTTTTCTAGACTCTTTGAATACTGTGTTCACTTCTGGGCCCCTCACCACAAGAAGGATGTTGAGGCTCTGGAGTGAGTCCAGAGAAGAGCAACGAAGCTGGTGAAGGGGCTGGAGAACAGGCCTTATGAGGAATGGCTGAGAGAGCTGTGGTTGTTTAGGCTGGAGAAGAGGAGGCTGAGAGGAGACCTCATTGCTCTCTATAACTACCTGAGGGGAGGTTGTAGAGAGGAGGGAGCTGGCCTCTTCTCCCAGGTGTCAGGGGACAGGACAAGAGGGAATGGCCTCAAGCTCTGCCAGGGGAGATTTAGGCTAGATATTAGGAACAATTTTTCACTCCAAGGGTCATTAGGCACTGGAACAGGCTGCCCAGGGAGGTGGTTGATTCACCTTCCCTGGAGGTGTTTAAGGCATGGGTGGACGAGGTGCTAAGGGGCATGGTTTAGTGTTTGATAGGAATGGTTGGAGTCTATGATCCAGTGGGTCTCTTCCAACCTGGTTATTCAATGATTCTGATTCTTCCTTCAACTGAAAGGAGGAAATAGATCTGTTACAACACTGTGCTTGACTTCATCCCTTCTCCAAATCCCATTTCCTCTCATGTTCTTTGGGTTTTTTTGAACTATGTGCTTTCCTAGACATTCTCCTCATGGAAATTTGCAAGGTGGGGGCCGTGTATTGTTTTTCTCAAAAGGAGAATTCTTTAAAAAAATACTGATGTGCTACATTCTAGAAGCTAGGCAGCCTCTTAAAATGGAAACTTTTTTTTCTTCCAGTGCCAATACCATTAGTATATTGCTTTATATAGAAATATAGTATGTAGTATAAATATGGTTTAAACAATTATTCCCAATCTGGATAAAATGACATGTCATCCATGTCAAGTAGTCTCAGTTTATTCACCTGCAGGCATTTTCATTGTTTCTTTTGACTACAGTTTCCAAGTCTTTCTTTTGTCAGTTGAGTAGGTAGAAAAAACCAGGGAATTAGACCAGACCTTTTTCCTAGCTTTAGCTCAACTGTTCTAATTTTGCTTTCTGCATTTGAATGGGTTCAGACTGGCTATGTTGGAAAGTTGGAAAATTATTGGGAAATTGGTACTTGAGTGTAGTAGAAGTTCAGTGCTCAAAAGATTATAGCATGGTAAATGGGTGATTTTTTTTTTCTATGATGTAAGGACCAGTTAAAGTGGGGAGCGATACTGGATTGTATTTTAAATAGCCTAACTTCTCTTTTTGTGTTCCATACTGGAATTGGATACTAATCTCTCTAATTTTAATTCTCAAGTCAAGATATTTCCTTTGAATCCTTTTTTTTATTACAATGGTTCTTGTCTTGTCTCATGAAGTCTCTTAAAGAGGATTTCAGTACCATGAATACCGTGTTTGTTCTGCTGTTCTTTTTCTCTAAAAAGAAGCTGAAATTCCTTCAAATGATTAAATCCCCCCATTGACAAAAGGGATAGGGGCAGAAAGCAGAATTAAAATACAGATATTACAAATTAAGATACTGTGACTGATGGTTTACTTGAGTAGTTTTGTCAGCTCAGCGCCACCTTAGCAGAATTTGGTGCTTCTGTAGCAGCCTGAGTGGGAAGATGCAAAAACATATTAATTTAACTGAGGTAGATATTAAAAAACAATTATGAATGTCTATGTAGATAGATATAAGGAACTCCTGTGTAGCCCACAGACTATACATTGATATTAATTAATTAAAACCCTCTTGAATTAACTCAAAATTAACCTATTAGATTAACTGTTAGAAAATACCTTAATTTCTATCATATGTCCCCATCTCTTTTCTCCAAGTGTGCAGATATACATATAGGTGAAAAAAAATCTTACTGAGAAGAAGTTCCAGTCACTCAGTTGGAGTGAAAAATGAGAGAGGTGTCTGATTCTGTTTTCATGCAAATTTTATCCAGCCTATTCTGTCATCTAAGAAGGCTGTTTTGTTGAACCTTCTTTTTCTTGCCTAGATACTGAAAAATAGTATATTCTCTTGTGAAATGCAACTGACTGGTGGTAAATAGACTGTTTTTCTGACTTAATGTCTGTATGTGAAACTGAATGCTCTGTATTTATTTCTACTGCTTTTTTTTTAAAGTGTGATGCTTCAAAATGTTAACTAAAAAGTTTATTGGTAAACCCCTTCAGCCAGCACGACCTGTGCAGCATCTGTCTTCAAAAGAAGGTGAGTTGGCTAAGATGGCTAACATACAGTTCATTTTTCCAAAGCTTCAGTTGCTTTTAAGGAGGTAACAGGTACGTGTAAGGTGACTGGGATTTTTTCTTTAATGCCTTTGTTGAAAGTACAGTGATGTATAAACATCTCGCTGTGTGCTGATCTTACTATATCACCTCTGCAATTTAAACTACGTTAGGTTTATGCAGAACTCTTTTTGGTGTTGTTCAGTCTCAGTACCTGAAATTCTGGCTTCAGAAAGCTACATCAGGCTTCTCTGTTAAACTGGGATTTCTTGAGTCGGTTGACTCCTGCTATTGAAAATATAAAATACACATAGTTTTAACTAATAGATTATTTTTTAGGTTTTATTTCAAGTATGATATACTGCACCATACTGTTCTTGTCTAGCCCTCATACACATTTAAAACAAATGAAAAAAAGCCTAATTAAAAAAAAATGTGGTGTTTTATGTCAGGTGTGTGTATTTTGGGTTTGTTTTTAAATTTCTGTATGCCTTATAGATATTACAGTATTGCAGCTATTACTTAAGTTAGAAATTTTTGGTGGCCAGAGAAGTGATGAGAGCAGTGTTGATGCAGACAGAAGCTAAGTGACATGATGAATTTTACTTTCTTTAAAATTCTTGGAAAAATGGTCCTATGGTACTTTAGAGCTTTTAAGTTGTGAGTGAATGCCCCTATAATATCTTTGTAGTTGAATTTCAGTAATGTTCTTGTGGCAAGTATCACAAAATAAAAGCATGTGTTCCTTTTAAAATACTTAATGTTTTCTCTTCATCAGCATCAGCCATTGCAATGAACTTACAGACTGAAATACCTAGCAGCCCTGACGTATGCTTGCAGAGTAAGGTTGACTGGGTGAGTATTGAGTAAATAGTAGATGACAGAGTTGATGGAATGTGTTTTAGAGTGCTCTAAATTGGAGGCCAGCTGATCTCTTACGTTACCCAGTGAAAAGTAAACTGTATTTCCAGCTAGGAGTGTCCTTGAAGCCGTATGTTATAAACCAGCAGTATCAGAAATGTTAAAAAGAAGTTTCAGGAATGCCTTTCCCTCCTATTTGCATGCATTAATAGTTGAAAAATACATCTTACGAGTTACTTATGTAACAGCCTTATGGAAGTCTGTGGTTTTGCTTTACTCTTCACTGAATTTAAGACAACTACATTAAACTTAAAGTACACATTCAGTTAGTGCTTATTGTGTATCAGTAGCATTATAAATTTTTTAAAATTTTTTTTGGCACAGGCATAAATTTATTTGAGGAAGCAGACTTCACAAAACTAGATAATTCAATAGCACCATTGCATTCTGTAGTTCTGTTTCATTGACTCTGCTGGACCAGGCAATAAATGGGCCTTAGCATTCAAAAAACCAGAAGCACTGGACTGCTTTAATGCCAGAAATACTTGGATTTAGATGTAGTACAATGTGGCTTTCAAGGTTAAGCGCCATCTCTGCCCAGCTTCTGACAAATGCTTCCCAAAATTTTCAGTTCTTCTTGCTCCTGTTCTTCCCCCAAAAAATCTGTCTCAGAATAAGATTAAAATTCTTCAGTCAAACCTGTGGAGTGTTTTGGGACCCAAAACAAACTGTTGAGGGTAAACTGCTGTTTTCCTGCTTTCCAAAACTCTTACCTCAAAGTTTTGGAGCTGGAAAGAACTCAACATTATACTCTAGACATTGGGTCTTGATCCTTAACAAACCTTTTGCTAAGAGAGAGAATCAAAGTCTGTCTTTTGGTCATAAGGGAAGTCCTTCCTGCTTTTATTATTCCCCAGGGTAGCAATGTCTGGCCTGTTCTGTGTGAGATTAGAGAAAAGGAGGATACAATTGTGCTCTTTTTAAAAGCTAGCTATAGCACTGTGACATTCTGTGTCTCAACTGTGCTTACCTACTCTTCCTTTATTATAAGTTATCAAGAGTAATAAGCATTCTACAGGTTCAAATTAAACTTCTGAAGCATTTTACATTACCAGTATTCCTAATTTAGTTTTCTGCAGTTATTTTGTAGAATCATAGAATCACCAGGTTGGAAGAGACCTACCGGATCATTGAGTCCAACCATTCCCACCAATCTCTAAACCATGCCCCTCAGTACCTCTTCCACACGTACCTTAAACACCTCCAGGGAAGTCGAGTCAACCACCTCCCTTGGCAGACTCTTCCATTGCCTAATGACCCTTTAGGACATTCATCTTTCAAGCTAGAGATGCATTGGCTGTTATAAATAGCTATAGTTCTGACTGCAGGTTAATTTGTGCAAGACTGTTTTTTCTTGGACTGTTTTTATACTGCAAAGAATTATTATTCAGTTGCAAGGAGTAGAAAAAATGAACAGAATACAGTTTTCTTCACGAACAGGAAGTATTAATTGTCTAGAATCTTGGTGACTGGTGAAAGTAAAATTTTCAATAACTGAAACTGTGCTACAACATTTTTTTTTAACTAAGAAACCTAGAATCATATGTCCTTGCTTTAATACGCCTAAAGGAAAAAAGCTTTACAACTTAATTTTGTGGAATATATGAAAAATGTTTTACTCTTTCCTCCCTATTTTAGTTACCCGAAATGACTGAAGTGAAGATCTTAACTCAAACTATGATGTCTTGTCAACCAAACCAGCAAAAATCAGAAGCAAAAAAAGGTAAAATATTAAATGGAGATCTGTGCCAGTGCTATATTTTTGTATGGAGGACAGTTGAACTTCAAAAATAAGTGGGCTGCACGTTATTTTTTCTGATTAGCATGGCTTAATCAAGCTGGCAACTAAGCAACAGATAGCTGCTCACTTCCTTCCTGCCCAAACACACTAAGGCAGAAGAGACCTGGAAGGGAAAAAATGAGGGGAAAACTTGTAGGTTGAGGTATGAACAATTTGATAGCTGAAATAAAATAATAATGATGATGATTGTGATAATAAATCATAATGAAAGGGAAAATCATAGAATGGTTTGGACTGGAAGCGACCTTAAAGATCATCTAATTCCAACCCCCCAGCCATGGACAAGGACACTTTTCCAGTGATGGCACATCTACCATCAGTCTGGGCAACATGTTCCAGGGTTTCACCACCCTCACAGTAAAACTCTTTATATCTAGTCTGGATCTATCCTCTTTTAGATTAAAACAATAACCCCTTGCCTTATTACTGTAGGCCTTTCTAAAAATTCTGCCCCCATCCGGAGTCCAGAGAAGAGCAATGAAGCTGGTGAAGGGGCTGGAGAACAGGCCTTATGAGGAACAGCTGAGAGANTTCTTGTTAAAACCTTACCGAAGTTGGTTTTTTCATGTGTTTTTAAATAAGGGGAAAAATCCAAGTGGTCAATTTTCAGATGTGCTCATATACTTCAAACTTTTTTTTAAGTTTATCCTCATGCTTTCACACACTTTCAGCAGTTATTGCAGTCACTTGTGGTCAAAGGCAGAAAAAGATCCCATTAATAGCTGTCTTTGTAGATTCTGCTGTCAACAGTCTACAGTTTGAGCGATGAAAACTGTAGTTAATCAGGTGATTGTTTAACAGTGTTACTAGAGGCCCATTATTCCTAAAGGAACAAACTTTTTGTCACTAAGGACCAGAGATAATTTTTCCCCCTTCTTTGCTTAATTTCTTTCTTCTTGTTTTTCCTCTTTTTTTTAAAGAATATCGTCCTGAAATACGGACATGGATAGACTTACAATATCTGAGGCTATGCTGATGCAAACATAGTGGTACAAACTTGAATAACATGTATTTTCTAAGCAAAACCTGTGACTTGTTGATTCAGTGTAAAACCCTCAAAACTGTTTCACTAGTGATAATGATTGCCACTTTCCATGCAGCAGCTGTCATAATTTTAACTGTTGCAAGATATCAAATTACTAGTTCTAAGAAAGATTTGGGTTTTGTTATCTGTCCTATAGAAACATGCCACTTTGTTGTGAGACAGAAATAGTTTTTCTTCTGAGATTTCAAGTCAAGTTTGAGGTGTTTCTGTTAATTAGAACAAGATATGAGGAGTCTGTCTCTAGCGTAAGGTTGGATTCACCTTTTGTGCTCTTCTGTATTAAAACACCAAACCCTTGTTAGCTTGGAATAATCCTCAGCGCTAGGTCAGTTTGATAGAGTTAAAATTAAGTTCTCTGTACTTTACTCCAACTTGTTATGCGACTTAAGTTGCTACTTCTCTTAAAACTGATTTCTATATTCTACAGGCAGCATTTCCACCATTCTAGAAGAAACAAAATCAGTTCTCTGAATTCCCAATATTAATGCCTTAAACAACAATGTTGAACTTTGTGGTCTTGTATATTCACAGAAAGGATCAAATACAGCAGAGATTTCCTTTTGAAGCTTTCTAGTGTTTCTCCCTCTCTGAAGAAGCCAGAGTTTCTTCCTGATCATCCAGTTGTACTTAAAAAGCCAGTAAGTGCATTTTTCACTTTAAGTTAAGTTATAAAATAGTCATGGAGGCTTTGACAACACATTTGATAGGAAACATTTTTCTTTGGACTAGCCTGCCAAATTGATAAAACCTTCAAAAGACAGATTGTGTAGTTCAGCTCTGTTAATTTTGTGCATAACTTCCTTAGTCAGTATTTGGTAGCTTACCATGGCAAGTACCAGACAAAGGAAAAGTGATTTTCCCTTGTTTTCAGGGAAAAGCTCAGGTATGTCTACAAATTTATAGTCAATATGACGTCATATTAATGCTTTCTATTGTGAAGTCACAGTACATAGCTTTGATATTCTATGTGAATTCTACTTGTCTTTTCAAAATAAAAGAGAACAGTCTTGATAAATTTCTGCTTAGTCAATGTCTGGTTCTAGTGTTTAAGTTGCCCATGCATCAGTGTCCACTATAGAACTATTAATGAGCTTAATCGAGTTTGTGTCATCATTGTCTCTGGTCTGTGTTGTTTGGGAGAAGTGAGCAGAAATGAATGATGAATGTGAAGAATACCTAAGAGTGCCACCTTAACATTTGAGATGAAATAATTCCTCAAATACTTCAGAAAAAAAATCTAATGCTTCACATTCTACACAACAAGTGTGGGAAAATGTTCTTGGGCCATTATAATACATTATAATATCAAATCAAGCTACAACTTAAGTTGCTTTTGAGGCCATCACAGTGTAGTTCTAGAAATAGGATTCCTAACCTGGACAAGTATGCACAAATGGCTGCTGTATTGGCTACAGTTCGGGACAGTTTTAAACTTGTAAAATTTCAGTTATTTGGAAAAACAAAGTTAAAATAATAAATGACGGTTGTCAGCCTTCCCTGATCTTAATTTTTACGTCTTTCTGTTTGTCCTCAATATGACAGCTTTACTTGTCTGGGACCCTTCCTGCAGACAGGGAAGTTTCAACTCTTGAATGTCCTGACTTTTTTTCCCTACCTCATCCTGTCACTTGAGTTTCTAAGAGGGGCGAATTTTGGTAATATATGTGCTTTCACATGGTTATATGCATAGGTAAAGGAGGAATGGAATGGAATCAGTGGGCAAATGAGCTCTAAAATTGCTCGTGACATGGCTAAACTGCAAAGAATTTGGGTGTAAAAACTGGTGCAAGGCAAGGTGAGCTACCTGTGTTTTAAGAGATTGTTTTGCATCTGGAAGATCTGTGTCTGTAGGATGATGTCATAAATGTATCCAGTCATATGCACTCTTATCTTAGAAATAAGAGTATCTCATTGTGAAGCCTGCTATAAAAAGCCTTTCCTCTTCTCTGTGTTTGTCATATGTATGTAATCCCCCACCTGCACATACAGATAAAAAAGCAGTGAGGTTTTGGTTTTATTCAGCTGCAAAAGGGGGTGGGTAAATGTCAAACTGTTATTTGTTGGGATATTGTGTTAAAATAACAAAGTATATCACGTAGCTATCATTGATGTCTTAAGCACAAAGTACGGGTGGTTGAGTAGGAATCTAACGGAAAAAATTCTGTTCTCATTAAAAGAAAGCAAAAGCTTGTGATTTTGCTCTGTAATCTTGGAGACAGTGTTGGAAAGGGTACTGCAAGTATTCTGGACCGATTAGTATGTAAAGGTGATATCAGCATGCAAGTCATACTTCAGAAGTTAGTTCCACATTTTAAGAATGAAACTTGGTCAGTGGTAGTCTATTTTTTTCTGAATTGACTAGAATAAATGAGCTTGTATTTAGGAGCAGGTGATTGTCAACTATTTGGTTGCTGAATTGAATATTCATGTGATTCTTATCCATCTTAAGACTTCCCTAGTTCTGAATTTTTGAGGTCACGCTGAAGTATATGCCCATCTATGAGTGAAAGCTGTGTTTTCAGATGGAAAGCTTTCTAAAGTGACTTGTACAAGGGAGATGCTGTTGTTAAAGTTGGTTGTCTGAGAGTTGCATTTGTCCTGAAAGACACTGGACTTTTTTGAGATGTGGGGCTCAGGCCTACCTATACATAGCTCAGCATTTGAATGAACTGATATTACTGTGTTGACAAAGTCTTCCAGGAACATTTCAGATTAAGTCTCTATGATTAATGAAAGTAGAATGTTTGCATCAATGAAAAAATATCAAATTGTTAAATGTACCTGGAATAGAAAAGATAAGCAGATCCATGAAATACCTGAAGTAATTAGAGGTTTTTTTTTCTTACAGGAAAAGAGCAACCCTTTTACTGACATATGCAGGAAGTGACAGGTTATTCGGAAGGTGAGGAATCCACCAATGAAGGACCTACATATGATATATATCTTGAAGATTTTTGGAGGTACTTGGATGTCTACAGATGAAAGTAGGAACCCCTGAAACTCACAGAAACACCTGTTTATTTCTGTGATTGCCTGAATGCTCTAAAAGTCAACCCTTTAGTTTGTAATACCTGAGATGGTAATACAATTACAGCGAAAATAAAGAATTTTACATTTTGCTGTGAAAGTATTTTGTCCTTGAATTATCTGTGTTATCTAGCCATATAGTTTGTCTGACTGTAAACTCTAAACAAATACTTGACTGGGGCTTTTTACTTGCTCCTACATTGCCTCCTTATCAGTTAATAAAGGAACAACAAATACTGGCTGCGTCAAATCACAGATGTCTTAGTGCATGAACTCCTAGCTTAATGGTTTTGGGTGGGTTTTTTGATTGCTTGTTTTGGTTTTGGTGGGATTTTTTCCCAAAAAACTTGACTAGCTTGATTTATTCTTGTGATACTGCACCTTGAATACCATGTTCAGTTCTGAGCCCCTCTCTACAAAAAGGATGTTGAGGCTCCAGAGCGTGTCCAGAGAAGGACAACAAAGCTGCTGAAGGGCCTGGAGAACAAGTCTTATGAGGAACAGCTGAGGGAATTGGGGTTGTTGAGCCTTGAGAAGAGGAGGCTGAGGGGAGACCTTATAGCTTTCTGCAACTACCTGAGGAGAGGTCATAAAGAGGTGGGTGCTTGCCTCTTCTCCCAAGTGACAGGTAAACGGACAAGGGGGAATGGCCTCAAGCTGCGCCAGGGGAGGTTCAGACTGGATATTAGGAAAAAAATTAACAGAAAGGGTCATTGGGCACTGGAACAGGCTGCCCAGGGAGGTGGTTGCATCACCATCCCTGAAGGCATTTGAAAGACAGGTAGGCGAGGTGCTAAGGGGTATGGTTTAGCATTTGATAGGAGCGGTTGGACTCAATGATCTAAGAGGTCTTTTCCAGCCTGGTGATTCTATGATTCTATAATTCTTCACTTGAAGTCTCCATCTTGACACAAGAGATTCCTTACCATTTTGCGGATGCATACCTTCTTTCAAGATACGAAGTCTCTTGTGACTGGTAATTTTACTAAAATGAGAAATGTGTAATGGGCAAAACTAATGGGCAAAATTGAGGAACAAGACAGGTTTTAGTCCCACCTTATATGGGTAAATGAGTATTTCAATACATAATTGATTCTATATTTCTTTTCCTTAAATTAGAATTATGTGAAAAGCAGTAGTTTGAGTGTTTCCTGAAAGTATTCTTCGGTTAGCAAGCATCTGTAAGAGTTATTTTGTATGAATATAATGACCTCCAAAACCTGTATTCAGACCTGCAATAACATCATTTGGGCACTGAAGGCAAATTTTTAACCTGTGTCACAAATGATCATATGAAGCAATATGAGAATGTGTTGAGTGGTAATCACAATAGTGCATAAAATTTTGAAGTTGCATTTGATAGATACTAGATTTCTTTCCCTAAACTATACAAATAAACGTGTTTGAATTAAGTTTCTTTTATGTTTAGCAGCTATTAGTCAATTAAAGTAAGCTTGCAAGTATATTCTGTTTTTTCTGTTGTTTACAAGGGGCTGGCATAAATAACACACAACCTATGTGCCTTTGTTTAGGCAACTCATTTTGCCTCAGGACTCCATTCATACAATAGGAGCAAAGATGCCTTGGTTGCCTGCAGGTACCTAAATGTGGCATCTTTCTTCACCTTGAGCTCAATCTTGGTCATGGCTTCTGGACTATTGAACCTTACCACTGTTTAGATTCCTTGTTTGTGGCTTGAATTCTCCCCTTTTAATGATATATGGTGATGTGCTAGTCAAGTTGGAAAAAAAGTAGATAAATCCTACAGTGAAGAAGATATTTGATTATGTGTGACTTTTAAGTTGCTTTTTTCAGAAGTGTTTGTAACCTTGGTCTACTAGATGAGTGAAAAGAATGGTCATTTCATGTGTAGAGCTTGTCAGCCTGTCAGATAGGTGTGAGGTTACAATAGTCACTTGCCCTTCATACTTGGCTGGAGGATACACCGACTGCTCAAATGCAGGGGACAACAGCAAGTCTTCTTAGCGAAGAAAGTATTTCTGCTTCTAGGGTTTATGGTTATTTATTTAGCATTGTTTTTTTTTCTAATGGCATTTCAGTGAGCTGCCACTGATCTAATGAAAATATTTTCCTAGTGTTTAGGACAGGATTCAAATCAAATTGCCTGTGAAATGTTATGTCTGTGGATCCAAAGTGATTTGACAGGCAGACAGACGTTTTTCCTATTGTGAGGGTAGGGGCTAGAGGCTGCAAAAAGTTCTTGTGGGCAGAATATTTCATGCATGAATGAGGTTCTGTATGAACATAAGAAGTTATCCTTACATTTATTCTCCTAATTAATGACTTGCAGCCTCTCTGTAGCATAACATTTTTAAGAAAATGCATATTCATGTTCATACCTGTTTCTTCTGTAAAAGGTGAAGGTAGCTACATTGAGCTGCAATTGTTTATTAACATAAGACTAAAACTTTTCACAAATATTTAATCATACCAATTAAAACATACTATTTTTTGTGACAGTTTGAATGAACAGTTTAGCATATTGTCTTATTTCAGCTTTTAGAATATATCATTTCACTGAACTAGTCACTAGAAGAGAAGGCAATATATCTGCAATTTTTCATATTTTAAAATGGGAAAGATCACATCCATAATAACAAATACTATCACATCATAATTTCATAACCAATTAAATGTGTACACACTATATGAATGTTATTGTAATGAAAAACAATGCAACATTAATGTTACTTGTAACCACTGCTTCTAGTTGTTATTGAGGACCCACCACGATACTGAAAGAGAGGAGAATTTTATTTGTGTATTTGCTAACATAAGCAATATTTCTTTTTCTACCTCTTGTAAAAATCCTAAATAAAATAGCTATAACATATGTGAAGAAAAATTCATTTATATATGTGCCATTAATACTACTTTACTTGAAAGCTGCATAATTTCAAGGACAAAGTCTCTGCAGCCAGGGGAACAAGTACTTAAAATGCTATCTTAGCATGAGCTGAGTATAACTGGTGAGGTGATAGCTTTAACACAGAATTTGTATTTCTCTTTGATAACATCCAAAGAAGCATTAACATGTCATAGGTGCAGTTGCATAGAATTGAGTGCCCAGATCCTAGAGAGCAAACCATATAAACCCTCACTCCTGTTCTGCTCTGTGTGTCAGTATTTTAGTTGGACACTGTGTCCCCTGGATGGTTGTGCAGCCTTTAATGACTTTTTCCTGGTGACATTATTCAAACCTGATGTTCTTTTTACACAACTCTAGGTCAGAGCTTTTTGCTCCCGAAGTGAGAGAATCGATGGACTTGTATAATGTCATTCCCATAAAAGAAGATCTCTAAGTACCAGATTATAGACAGGGGTGGTGTGAAACACATTCTTCCCTGCCAGTCCCTATGCTTTGAAATTGAACCTTATGCAGAGAACACAAGATATAGGACAAAAATAGCAAGGAAGGGAAGTAATTGTCACTTTATCTGAGATTCCAGGTACCCTTACCAGAGGCATGTTCTGAGATCAGTAGATTTTGCACTATACAATTTGGGGATTAAATTCATTAACACAACTTTGGTGAATTTTGATTTATGGAATTTATGGCATTTTTCTGAAAACTGTTATTCATGAAAAAGAACTTTGAGAAGATAATCTTAAGGATCTTACCTGAATTTGGGCTACAAAAGCCCAGTAGTCTCTGACACATCAGTGAATTAATGAATTTGGGAAAATATGTCAATTCAACAGTTTATTTCATGGATCACAGTGCCATAAGTGTTGCAACAGTTTCCCCCCAGCTTTTGTTTTATTCACAGAAAGGTTCTTCAGTCTGCTCAAGTCTTTATATAAAGATCAAGCATTCACTGGAGATGATTGCGCTCTGGCAGATTGGCCTGAAGCAACTTGGTCGTTTGACAGGTGTGCAAGTGATCATAATAGTTTGTGGTTCCTATTAACTGATGGTAAATGAATTTGCTTTAGGATAATATTGGATCTTGCAGTCCTGAAATCCCATGTATTCCTGAAACATTCTTAACAGGTAAAACAGGTAAGTGTATTCTTATTAACTTTAATTAATCAGCTGAGTAAAGACTCTAGGGTTGTAACCTTTGAATCAGACTCAGATTACAAATTAGAATACTTCCAGTTGTTATTAAACAGATATGTAATAAACTGTAGATGTGTCTGAGCTAGGGTAAATTTGTTTTTAAAATAGAGCCTATCCATGTGCTCTTTGCAGGCAGGTTCTGTTTTTTCCTTCTGATTTTACAGTGTTATAACTTTGGGGTGTCTAAAATTTTTTCATAAAGTATACTAGTATCATTCCAGCCACCATTTTTTACTTCAGGATCATTTTCTGTCTTACAAATACGATTTGTATAGATCAAACATGGGAAGTACTTCCCATGAAAAAGAAGTTCAAATGTCTGCACAAATTTCTAAATTACAGGTAATCTCTAAAATTGTAAAAATAACTGTGAGTACATCATTTGCCCTTGCTGCCTGCCTCCCCCTTCCCCCCTAAGGAGTTCACACTGAGAAATGTTGTTTCTATGGCAACTGTCTGCCAGGATAGAGTGTGGCAGACTGAAATCCTTAGCAGGCAGAGACGATGCTTTAATGAGCATTTTGAATCCAGTTTCAGATACTCCTATATTTAGGCATTTATAAATGATGTTTCCATTTTATTTTATATTGATTGTACTTTAGCTGTGAGTATACCATTCCTGAAACACTCCTATGTCATACTCAGTCTAGCTTGTGGCCACAAAGAAGTTTGTGGAAAGGCCATGTTGTTTCCTACAGCCAAGTTTGTCTCAAACCCAGCAATTTTCCCGTAAGGCACAAGATTTGAAGGGATTGCTGGTTCATTAAGTGCAGCCTCCTGATACTGCAGGAATCCCTGGCATATAATTACAAGTTCAGATAAGGCTTGTGATGTCTGAAAATGTCTTGGCTGATTTCTTTTAAGGAGAAATGCTAGGTTAGGACTATGTGTGGGGGTTTTTTTTAATAGGTGGGATTTTATTATTTTAAATACAGGAGGAGTTAGGATCTCATTGTAGTAGATCTGCCTAAGATAAAATTTTTGTTGTCCTGCCCCTGTAAATGTAGGAATGATGTTCTCTTTGCATTAACTTGCACTGCCTCTTAACTGTCATTTCTCTGAGAAAGATGATGTGGCATGCTCATTGGTTTGTATTTGAAATAGTAATTTGGAATCAACACCTTGCTTTTTCAAAGTAGTTCACTTTTTTCCTGTTTTAACATAGCAGGAAGTCCTCATCAGCAAGCAAGTTTTTACCTGAAAATCTTAAACAGGTCTATTTTACTGTTCACAAGTAGTGTTGTTTATTCTAGATATTTCTTTAAATAATATATGCTAGCATAACTTTCTACCATATAAAATAAGGCATTGTGTGTCTTACTGATACAGTTTACATTTCTGTTCATAAAATAAAAACATTTGGAGCCCTTCTCTCCATCTAAAGGTGATAACCATCTATGCAGTGATCCTATATATGGAACACACTAATACAGCAAAACTATTGACATGGAACAACAGAAATATTGTGAAAAATTTATATTTACCAGGGACTAGCATTGTTGTGATGAGCTCTGGAGTTTCCAAGAAGTCCACATTACTTCTTTGGAATGTCTTGTTGTAATTCATTTGAAGGTGGCTAAATAATTGTAAAAACCAAGAATGTAAGTTTCTTAAAGTGGCTAAATTTTTTATAACTATCAGAAATGTTACAAGTAATACTGTAACTGATTTTATGGTTCAGAAATTAGGCAGTGGTGGCAGTGGGAGAGAACGTCAGATAAGCTATGAAGTGCTTGGATGTTATATTAAACACAGATTTTCTTCTGTATGGTTAACTGTTACTCGGATGCTCATCTCCTGGTTGAGACCCAGTATAGTGTGTTAATAGTGTTCTTGAGTCTTTATGGAACTTATCTTTGAACTGGGATTTGTTCAGAAGGGAAGAAACTAATCTTAAGAGACTTTATTCTACATTCAGAATGGTTTCTGTCTACAGATTTAGGATCACACAGTTTGTCTGGGTTTTTCTATTAGTTAAGGAAAATCTGTGCTCAACTTCTTAGCCATCTGCTTGCTGCAGGCTAGAGTTCACCTGGTAAGACGTTTAGCCACTACAAGTTCTATTTTGGGCCCAAAAGACATTTTGGAAATCTATCAGATGGGTTTTTGTGGACTTTGAAAGATCTGTGAGAGCCCCCAAGACTGCATGCTTAAATGTCTTGCTGGATGGCACACCTCCTGTCTCACTCACTAACTCCTTTTGTTTATTTCTTTATCATTAAACTGTGGTAATAGTGCTGCTTCCTAAATCTTCTGTCTCTGATCAGCCAATATCCATCTGATGCCACACCTTTCTATAATAGCTCTGACTTTTTGTGTTGTTTTCAAATTAGCTCTGTCTTTCTGATGTTGTTATTGATACGTTTCAGTATATTTTAGTTTTTAGCAACTGAAACTAAAACCTAAACCAAATCCTTAACCCTAAATCCAACCACTAACCTTAACCCTAAACCCAACCCCCTAATCCTAACCCCTAGCCCTAACCCTTTATCCTTAATGCTAAACACTACCCCTAAACCTCTAACCTCTAACCCCTAACCTCTAAACACTAAACTCTAAACCCTGTACTCTAACCCCTAACCCCTAACCTTAACACTTAAATCTTAAACTAAACTGTAAGCCTTAACCACTAAACCCTAACCCTAAACCCCAAGCCCTAACCATAACCCTTTACCCTTATGCTTTTATCCTTAATGCTAAACACTACCCCAATCCCTAACCTCTAACCCCTAACCCCTACCCTCACTCTTAAACCTGAACCTTAACCCCTAACCCCTAACCCCTAGACCTAACCAGGGTTAGCAGTATGTAGTTTGTATTCTGTCCTTCTAACAATTACTTTCTAACCTTCAAAGCTTTCTGTATTGCAATAAAAATCCAAATAAACCAAACCCCCAAAACTTACCTATTCCAGGCATTGCTATTCTCCCAGAACTCATCAACAGTGAAGTAGGAATCACTTGGAAGCGTCTGTATGGAAACACTGAGGACTGTAGGATAGAACTCGATCAAATGTGACAAAGTTACGTGATGTATACATCTAATTCCAAATTGTTCATGAGTAGGAACCAAAGGCAGTGAAATTTTTTTTTTTAAAAAAACTAAACCAAAAAAACCTTGGAGTATGTTAGTGGGTTTTTTTTACTCATTCATGCATGCATTCATTCAGTCAGTCATAACTTATATTACTACATTTATGATGGAATCCTATTTATGAAACTCATTTTTCATATTGCTACAGTAGTGTTGTTTATCTAAAGAAATAAGTAACAGAAAATTAATCAAACAACTGTGGCTCAGGGAAAACAAGCTAGTAGAGCGTATCACACAGAGAACAGTTCAAGTGAGTTTATAGACTAACTTCTGCTGTTTTGTTGAAGAATTGAACTGTGAGAAGTCATCCTCTTGTATGAGAAATGCATCAAAGCAGCACAGAGTATAGATGATTTGAAAGCAAATATTAATGACGTATAAAGCCAAATAGGCTGATGTCTGCTGCAGATGGACTGTTTAAATCATACTTTTTGGTACTATTTAGGTTTTTTTATGCTATCCAACTAACAATTTATCATGGGAGAAAAATGACCTTTGGAATATTGGCTAATATTCTACATCCATCTACACAGAGTCATCCTGTTTATTACATTGATCACAAAAGCTTTATAGCATTTAGCCTAGTTACACATTTGGGTACTGGAAATGTTTTTTTAGGTGTGTAACATATGTGTTTCCCTGAGTGCCTAAGTATGAAACTGCTGATCTTGCTACTGATGTCCTTGAAAACTGCTACCAGGTTATATTTTGTACTGTAATAAGCAATAATTCATGTGATATATAGTTTTTCTCCTCATGTATGTGAAAGCGGATTGTAAAAAGTAAAAATACTAAGAACTGTTGATGAAGTCAATGTAATGAACAACTATTGTAAAAACCAGCCGGTAGGTGGCATTACAGACTTACCAACTGTAAACTTAGGAAAGTAACTTTTTGCCATCATTTGTTAAGTTACATTCTGAAGTCATGTAAACTCTCTCCCCTGACAAGGCTGCAGTTACTGCAGTGTTCTGCTGGATATTCATTTTTGGGAGGGGTCTGGGGAGCTTCTCTTCTTAGTTTTCTCCAGGCTTTGTAATCAGCCCGCCTTGACAAGTGAACCACTGCAAAAAGTTCACTCTTTTTTACTTCCAGCTCAACTTACTTTTCCTGGTCTGCTTGAACACTACTTATATGATCAAAAGTGTGATGATCATAAATTAGGGGTGTGATAGGCAGCCTTTGAATATATTGAAAGATACTCTATTGTGTACACATTATAAAAATATTTAATTCATAGTGGTATGTAATGTGTACAGTAGCAGCTTTCTCAGGTACATTAAATTAAGAAATTCAGAATAATGGTGTCATTAAAATTTATACTTAACCAAGTTCAATATTTCATTTAATTCTAAAAGGAGCAAAGCAAAAAGACACTTGAATTAAAAATTTTGCTTTTTAGTTTTTTCCAGTCTTTATTATGAATGAAACTTTCAAAATGACAGCCTAAAGGGAACATTTTGCAAGATTCTAAACAGAGAACAGACAAACAAGTTGGTAAATTGCTCATTTGCCAGATGAGCACAAATGAAGTACAGCAAATGAGTTTTCCAATAGAATTAGCCTAGGAGCTTGCAAAACCATCCATTGATCACCTGCAGAGCTGAGAAGTGTTAAAAGATTATTTAGCATAGCCTCTGATGCTACTTACAGTCTGCACATATAGCTTGACATCTCCTTCTGGTTTTAGCTGTCTTTGAAGGCTCTGTCTTACATGCATGCATAACCAGCCAGGAAAGATGATGTTATACGTTTTCTTTACATAAGTAATCTGACTTCACTTGAAAGTTAATCAAGAAATTAGACATTTCTTTCTTCAGCCCAAAGACAGTAACACTGCACTAACTAGAAGCAGCCAGCCTGAGAAGCAGCACATTCCACATACTTCTTCAGAGCAAGACTGAATACCTTGATTTCTTCTTTTATCACAGACATTTGATGTTGAACAGTCATTCTGTGCTGATAACAAAACCATGACAATATTACTAACATATAATCCTCTGAGTTCCTTGCACTTTAAACTCAAAGAAGTCTGTCATAAAGCAATAAATACAACAATCAAAGAAAACTCACAGAAGTTTCTTTGAAGTTTGCCTGTTTTGGTGTGCAGAAGAAGAAATGTTTGAGTATGGCTTTTATATCTAGTCAGGGTGAGGCGCAGAATGGAAACACCCAAAGTAAGTGTCCACCCTAGAGAAACTGAGAGTTGTCTGAAGCTGGGATAAGAGAGTCTTTGTGGAAAAGTCCCACAAAGCAAATTTTGTTCTTTGAAATATTCAATAATAAAGTCAGCATGTTTCCTTGGATGAATCTGTACACAAGCAGGTGTAAGGTTTCAGATAAGAGCATATTCCCAGAATCTGCATTGGATGCAGTGTTATTTTCATTGAGGTGTACTCATAGTCTTTTACCTTTTGGAGCTTTGATTTACAGCTGAATGAGGTGCCTAAGGTAGCCCATATTAAATGCTGACTAGAGAGTGCTTTTTCGCATTTTCTTTCTGCAAAAAATGAACAATCATCAAGAAAAGGACTATGGAAACATTTGGCAGTATAGAAGACTTGCTTATCTTTAATTATTATGATTGTCATTTAGCAAATGTATGTAGTTTATGTATTGATTCATCCCCTGAAGCTTGTCAGCTTTACTAACGAAATATTTGAAGAAACACTGTGTTCTTAATTAATACATGTTCATCTCTTGTATGGATTTTCAGTTTCTGCCAAGATTATTGGTACTGTTCTCTCCTGCATTATTCCTCTTCATAAGCAGACTGCCTAACAATATTGTATAATCTCATTTCAAAATGAAAACATCTAGTACAATCCCTTGGGTGAAATAAGGAATTGGATGGATCATCTCTTTTAGTTATTTCTTCATGTGTATGTGACTTGCATTTTTAAGGAAAACCCCTGAATTTAGGAATGCTAGTGCATTTGAAAAAATCATGTTGATCCTGGGACATGAACTTAATTAAAAGTAAGTTTATTTCTGGTTATGATATGTTGTTTTTGTGAGCTGTATTATTGATTATTGTTTAACAATGCATGCCTCCCCATCTTGCATGATATGGTTTCCTATGGTAGTTTTAGGATGGAGGGAAGGGGGCTGGCTTTGCAACCGTGATTTAAAGCAAGCATTCAGCATTAGGGGTGATTGGGAGCTGAGAAAGATAGCAACCCATAAATATTGCTGCCAAATTTAGTAAATCTTATTAATGATGCCTTTTCCTCCTTATGTGAGTTGAGGTTTTGGCTCACTGTATCCTTGAAAATCAAAATCAAAAGTCATTATCTTGAAAAGCCCTTACAGATTTTACATTTTCTTCCTCTTCAAATGGCTGAAGCTTTAGATCCTTTTGGGCAGTTGAAAAGAAAACAGAAATATGAGGCTATACTGCAACTGTATTCTGCTCTTACCTTTTAACAAGCTATTCCAGTAGCTCCATTCTGTTATCTCTCCAGAAGTTATAATTCAATCCCTTCTTTACTAGCTGTAAGTCAAACACAAGCATTGTTTGCAGAATCTTGCATGTTTCAGTGGTTGAATCAAATCCAGACTGTTCTTTAAAGTTTTAATTATAATGTTGATCAGGTAATTTTTCATTTGTAACAAACCTGCTTGCTCACAAATGTATGTTGGACTTACATCAGAAAAGACAGATACCTGCTCAAATTGTCATGTGGAGAACGGAGATGAGTAGGAATGGTAATTTGAAATGAACTATGAGCTATAATTACATCATAAAACTTTATACAGAAGAAACTTTGTGGGGCATGTATAGCTGCAAGGGACTGCTTTTAGCATTGGAAATGATGTGCAGACTGCTCCCAAGTCAGGTTTCTGAACTTCTGCACTCACTTCTGAGGACAGACCAGGCAACACCAAACAGATGCTTCCTTAACACGCAAAGTGGATGTGCACTTTGTGAATCAGTGATTCATGCAAACACCAGCTAGTAATGCACACAAAATTATCACTTACATGCTAGACACATGAAGTACCTTCTAATCCAGTGCCATATGGATATTTTGAAAAATATTCATATGCCTGGAATAAAAAGCAGAGCAATTGCCAACAAGCAACTGGGGCTAAATGCACAGTTTGTAAGTGGTGCTTCACTTCCCATTGCAAACAATTCTTGTGTAACAAAGGTTAAAAAAAAATCTTCTACTTGCAGCTGGATGAGGATTGATTAACCTCGGGGAGCAGTACTTGCCAGCACAAACACTGTACTTGCTGAAAAGCCAGCGAGTGGCGTGCAGTTGGCCAGAGGAAGGTAGGAGTGAAGGAGCGGTCACACAGTAACTGCTGTGTAGCTGTTCCCCTCCTGCAAAATGTGCATAGAAAAGCAGGAGAGGACAAAGGAAACACACAGATCCAATAGCTTACTGGTCAGCGCAGACACTTCAGACCCTGAGGGAAAATGCACAGTCCTGAGGTTTTTCCATACTTTCAGTGCATTTTTTTTCCTAGGGAAATGTATAGAGAAAGAAAAACAGGAAAGAAATTACTGAAGTTGTACTGCAGACCCTTGCTTACAGTAGCAGGAGAATTTTTTTTTCCCAATATATATAACTTCAGAACTTGAGGAAAAAAAATGACTTGCAAGGCTGATTAATTGTTAAATTCACCTTATGGAAGATCTATGCCTTGCCACTCTTCCCCTGTGGCATTGACCTCTTTTTTTTTCAAACTGAGGGTCTCTGTCAATTATCCATAGCAGATTTGATCACTTTATAACATTCTTGTTCTAAGTTTATGGACTGTGAAATGGCTGGCTGCTTTCTGTAACAATAACATAGCGTTATTGCTATATACTGGGTTTCTTTTTCAGTAACAGTCTTTCAGATTTTAAGTTTCTTATGGTCATTTGGCATCAGTCTGCATCAGCAGGTCACTGCAGCAGGCTGGCAAACTGCTGCTTCCAAAGCAAATCTTGGAATAAAGCTGGACCAAAAGCAAGACTAACATTTCATCATGGACTTTGACATTTCAAAATCTGTTTTATAGCTATTCAGAAAAAAATTAAGTTGCTATTAAAATGTCATTAATGAGGAAAATGCAATGTAATTGCTTTTCCCATGCAGAAATGACCTCTGGGAAGAAGCTGTTTTGTGCAGGCAAATGCATATGCCCTGGCCAGAGGCTTAATGAACTGAGCAGAGCATGGGGAGCTGCTGAGGAAAGCAAGGAACAAAGCAAGAAGCTGACAGAATTTACGGACAGTACCACAAGGAATGGCCGAATCTCACAGCTAGTCAAGGAGAAGTGATGTGAGAGACTGTCCCTCAGGGATAACCAAAGGGAGTACTCGGCTCATTTTCAGAAGTCTTACAAGGCCACCGGTGCTGCGAGTGACCATATTGGTGATGCAGCTTATCAGTAATAAAGTTGAGATAACAGAAATATCAAATTTTGGTCTCAAACTGGGACCAAAAGGGAAAATTAATTAGGGCCACTATGTTCATTTGGGAGGGACCAATGGCAAAGAAAGGTCAATGTGCTTGCCTTGCTGAGCCCTGTGCCAGACCCCCACTGTTGACTCCATCTTCTTGTTAAATCTCTTACTTAACTACTTTCTGGGTATATAATTTGCTACTGAACTCAACTTGGACAAGTGGGTTAGTCGGAGGAGAGACTTGTCTGCAAGAACCAAAGGTTTGAGCCCATGCCTAGGTTAAAGAGATGGGTTCAGCCACAAATACTAGATGGACTTGAAGCCCATAGTAGTACTCATGGGGGCACATCCATCCTGATCATCCTCTTCCCCCAAGTGACAGGGGACAGGACAAGAGGGAATGGCCTCAAGCTCTGCCAGGGGAGGTTCAGGCTGGACATTAGGAAAAAAATTTTCACAGAAAGGGTCGTTAGGCACTGGAACAGGCTGCCCAGGGAGGTGGTTGATTCACCTTCCCTGGAGGTGTTTAAGGCATGGGTGGACGAGGTGCTAAGAGGCATGGTTTAGTGTTTGATAGGAATGGTTGGACTTGATGATCTGGTGGGTCTCTTCTAACCTGGTTGTTCTATGATTCTATGAAGGAAGAGAATCAGGCTGTTGCATGTTTGTGTTCCCATGAGTGCTGCCTGTCTGAAGGTGCTGGCAAAGGCACCCATGCTGATGTGCACGGATCCATGTCTTTGGGGTACATGCACAGCCTTGCTTCTGGTGAGCACTGATCTGCAAGGAGGGGCAGCTTCAGCTACACTGAGACTGAAGCAACTCCTGCATCTGTGAGCACATCAGCTGAAAACCTCGCATCTAGCAGACAAGGAGGAAGAAATCCTGTAGGTCCCAAAATCCACTGAATTCAGCCACTCTTTTAGCATCTATCTGAAATTGTCTGTCCTTCAATAGGGACACTTTATGTAGAGACCAAGACAGGAATTTATACCTTCTTTTTTCTCCTGCTCTTCTTCTTCAAAAAAAGTTACCGCACAGAGGTAAAAGAACTTTTAAAACCTAGGGTAGCGATATATCTGATTGAAAACTAAAGAACAAATTTTTTTTTTTTTTTTACAAATAGATGTAACTGAGGTTTTTTACAAACCTGAGAAGCCTTAATATCACTGGGTCATTGGTCAATATAATTTACCCCATAAGATGGGTTATTTATCAGATGCCTGGGAGGCTCAGCTCTTGTGTGGGACTGCAGGAAGTCTCAGGTGTGGCTCCCATGGCTGGCAGGCAGGATGGTGGGATTTACATCAGTTTTTGGTTGAACTGTGCTTATCAGGAAGCTGTTTTAATCTTTATAAATTAGTATACTCTAATGGGGAAAGAGGAAACAAAACTTTCCATCAAGTTTTAGTGGGAAACTTCGGAGAGGAAGAAAAAAAATCAGATCCCCAAAAGAAAAGTTTGTCCCATATTCCCCAAAACAAGCATAACTGAATAGAATGACATCCTGCAGTCATAGAATAATATGACTTTTCTGATCTTCATGAAAAGTTGGATATGTGGTGGTGGAAAGGGGAAAGAACATCTTGAGAAAAACGTTTCAGGCTGTCATTAAAAGGGAAAGAAGGTGAAAGGAATATGTAGGCATTTGATGAGCTTTAGGTCTCTTAGGTGATGTTGAAGTTTCACTCAGTATTGACTGGAAAGTCTGGAAGTGGGACATGGAAAGCATGTGTGGTTTAAGGATTCCTTTTACTGAAAGAAAGGACAGTTGAAAAGAATTGCACACCTTTTCCAGCCTGTCAATCAGCTTTTGGAATCTGTTTATCTGGGTCATCCACAGGCTGTCTTCTTCAATCCAGCCTTGGAAAATATAAAGAACTTTTATAAAATGTTAGTAAATGCTGGAACATAGTGCATTCATTTATTTTATATAAGTTTAGCTTAGTTTGTAATTCATTTTGCTTCTGGAAGATTATGCTGCAACTGGTTCAATGTTCATTTAGTTGTAACTAACAAACTAACTAATGAAGTAAATGCTTATTTAAGTGTAGCTAATGAATAATGGACAGCATAATTTTGACTTTATGAATTATTTTCTTTCTTTTTCAGATAGAATAGAAATTCAATACAAAATGAAAATTACATCCTAGATTAATGCTGGTGCTTTTGAAATCATGCTGATTCCTGGATGGAAAACTGGTTGGATGGCCGGGCCCAGAGAGTGGTGGGAAATGGTGTTAAATCCAGCCAGGGCTCAGTGCTGGGTCCAGGCTTGTTCGATGTCTTCATTAATGACCTGGATGAAGGCATCAAGTGAACACCTTAGCAAGTTTGCAGATGACGCTAAGCTGGGTGGAAGTGTCAATCTGCTGGAGGGTAGGGAGGCTCTACAAAGGGATCTGAACAGGCTGGACTGCTGGGCTGAGTCTAACGGCATGAAGTTTAACAAGGCCAAATACCAGATCCTGCACTTGGGGTGCAACAACTCTATGCAGAGTTACAGACTGGGAGAAGTCTGTCTGGAGAACTGTCAGGAGGAGAGGGACCTGGGGGTGTTGGTCGACANGAGAGGAGGGAGCTGGCCTCTTCTTCCAAGTGACAGTGGACAGGACAAGAGGGAATGGCCTCAAGCTCTGCCAGGGGAGATTTAGGCTAGATATTAGGAAAAAAAAATTCAGAGAAAGGATCAGACTCGATGATATGGTGGGTCTCTTCCTACCTGGTTGTTCTATGATTCTATGATTCTATGATACCTGAAGAAAGGAATGCTCTCCTCTGTAGATGGAACCAGCTCATAACCTTAGCACTTTCTGCTCAGAATGTAAAATCAGCTTCACTCTGTGTGTGTGTCAAAGCTTTCTCTGTCTTAATATTTTTCTTAGTCTGCTATTTCTAAATTATCTTTCTGTGAAAGTTTCTGTAAGAGTACCAGTCAGCTCTTCTGCTGCACAGCAAGCCTGTCTCTGGGATTCCATGGAGAATATGGTTTCAAAATTAATGCAATATGATTATTAGGACTGATCTTTCCTAGACAGTTTTTTTAAGAATGGTATTTGGGTTTGAGATGTGACATTTATGCCTGTGATGACAGCAAATTTTGACCAGCTCAGAAATGATTTAATTCCCTCATAACATTCCTATGTTTATTCTTCTCCCAAGTCACGGAATTCAGGAGCAGAAGAAAGACTAAAGACACTGGATGTTAACTATGTTATGTTTCTTTATATGGAAAAGACGTGACCCTGTCAGAAGACTACCTAGCTCTCCATCTCTATTGCAATCATACTTGTGACTGTATTATGATCTGATGTCACATAGCAAAGGTAAAGCTAGAAAGTATTTTTCCGCAAAGGCATGAGCATCTCTGAAAGTCTCTAAAGTCTCTGGAACATTTTGCTTTGCTAAAGACTCCAGGAAGTTGTCTGTCAGGTGGACAGGATAATATTCAAGGAAACAGCTATGTGCATTATGAGAGCAATTCCAGGCATCACCCACAGTGAGAACATATACGTAAGTGATTGCTCTAAGGGGAGAGGAATGTTTATTAGATACTGAAGATTTTTCAACACATGCTCTTGATAAATACATTAATTATCCTGTTTATTTTCCAGCTGACAGTTCTTGTGGCATTTGGACTATGTTTTGACCCAACAAAGAGATCCTAATGCTGGGAATGTACCACAGGTATGATATACAGAGGAGGCAAACAGGAGGTTCCCTGTTTTATATATCATATTGATTTCAGAAAAATCTATATAGAAAACACCTCCAAGGCTACTGAAAAGTAGTTATCATTGAATAAAACTCAGTAATGAATAATCTGTTTAAATTTCTCTTGATCTTGAAATGTCTCTTGCCCTGTGTCTTTAGATCTTACACTAATTGGACAACACCCTGGTTACAAATTAAAATTAAGGATATAAAATTAGTCAGGATAACTGTACTAAAATGAAAAGGAATTCAAGCATTTTTCCATTTCAGTTACTAATACTTCACACCAATGCAGCTATTACAGCACCCTCACTTTTAGAGTGAGCAAAGGTTTAACATGACAAACTATTAAGTAGATTCAATTCCAATTTTTGAATGCGGCACAAATAAACATGTTTATTGAAGACTTACATTTGGAATAAATTACATGTTTAATTTTTTCCTAGAGAACTGGAACAGTGACATATTCTACTAACCACATGCAATGCTGAGATGAGTGGCGATTAAGGCACGGACCCCATCAATGAAGCAACAAGAGAGATCACCTTTATTGAGAGGATGAAAACCTTATATAGTGCTTCTGTATCCAGTCAGTAGCTACCTTAATGAATTTCCACCTGTGAGAAACCTGCAGTTACAGCTATAGTGTGCAACCCACTATTCACACAGATGTGGTCCTTCATGCTTTCTGTCTAATGCATTCTTTTCTTATTAACTCATGGGTCTTAGTAAAGATTCCAAGGTCTCAACAAGCTACCAATCATGAGAACACAGCCATTTGCTCTGTGCTTGCTGCTTGTCCCACCATACACACCACAGTGAAACCTTTCATGCCCTCAAGCAGTGAAATAATATAGGCAGCCATAGGTGATTATAGGAGAATATTGAGACACATTTGTAATAACATCATCCATCAGAAGAGAGCAGAAGAATTAATGGATGAAAGTAACTCCTATTTAACTGCTATTAAGTGCACCATGTCACTATGTTTTGGCTGTGGTTTCTATCAGCAGGTAGCTCGTATGTATAATATCATTGATAACCAGGAGAAAGTTGTAAGAATACAAGGAAAACATCAAAGCTGTTGGTGGTTTTGATAGATATCAGCAGAAGGATGGGTAGTTTAAATGTTTCTTTTTCTACTGTGAAGTTATTTTTATTTACTTTTATGTTTAAAATATGGATAATAATTTAATTAAGGTTATGTTTGGGACTTTTTATTTTGAAGTTCTGACTGTGTAACACATCCTCTGTGCTACCAGCAAAATTTGAACATTGCCTCTTTCGCAACCAGTAGGTATAAGACTTCCACAGAAAAGATCAAAGAAGTTCCCAAGAGTTTTCATTACTCTGATAAGGAGCTTGGAGGAGAGGAAAGAGACTAATCTCTGGAATGTCCTTGAATGACTGCTCGGAATTCATCATTTGCAGATTTTAGAATTTATCTGCATTTGACCTGACTTGCACTAACAATAACCATCTTGAATAAATATTAAAGACAGAAAATACTACTCAATGAAATTCCAAAATTTAATCTAAAAATGTCCCTAGACATTAGCTAGTTAGGTACAAGGTTCTTCCTGCCTTGTGGCAGGGTGCAGCTGGTGATCTATTTAGCACTGTCACCAGCATGCCTCTCTACAGATGAGTTTAGAGCAGAGAGCTGAACAGTTGAGTACATGAATTTATGTGTGGATTCTTTTAGTAATTTACAGGCTATGTAGAAACAGATTTATTATAGCTAGAAAACAGACAATCAGAAACAACTATGCCTGCAAATAGAAACAGTTCTTAAAAGCCTAGAGCAGATAGAAATTAATACCAAGTTCAATTATTACTCTGATATTATATTGTTACTACTGTTTATCCCTTTGTTGTGTTCTGATTACTCAAAAAGGATTGGTTGAAATATCCCCACCAAAATTTTAACTTCATAAAACTTTATAAGTTTTGTGTTTAAACAATACGAAAATGCATTGAAGGCATCTGCTTTACTCCACTTTCTTTACATTTCTCAGAGTTCAGTCAAAAAAGTCCAGTCTTTAGGACTTTCTTCAAAAAATGCTTTAGAATCCTCCCTCATTTTACAGAACTAACTATGAACACTGTTAATATTTTATAGGGGTATTTTTGGTCTGATACTAGAGCTGAATGAAATGTATGAGATAAAAAGAGGTGAGAAAAGCATCATACCTGTCATTTTTTTAAATAAACAGCATGTATGAATTTTTGAAGTTATTGCTGTTTTTTCACTTAGTATGAAAAATTGGAATATTTTAAGACCGAAATAATCTTATTTTGTTTTTCTGCCTTTGTCTTTTCTGTGAAAATCATGAATTTACAGCAAATCTTTCAAGCCTCATTCTCTTCCATGTTGTTATCTTTTGACATCCATGGAAGTGGTACCTAGCCAATAAAAGTACCTGAAGATAACTGCTATGATGTGAAAACATACCATTAGCGTTAGAAAGACAAATCCTGAGTCTGCACTTCTTGACTATATGGATTACAAATATTCAGAGAGGATGCTTCTGAGACAGAATTCCAAAAGCACTTTTCCTGAAACTCTCATCTATGATCTTTTAATTAGTAGTTTACACCTAGTTATGAGGATCAAAACTTCTAGTTACTGTAATGGAAGGAGATACAATATATGTCCAATTAAACTAGTGCAATAGAGTTAACTGTCATGGAGCAATAGCCTGAGGCAATTAAATATACACAAGGAATTAACTGTGGGCAGTTAAGAAATAGATGAGATTGCAGTATTTTTATCAGTGGACTTAGAATATTAATCATTACACACTACTGTATGTACCACTTCTGCTCGTTATACTTTGAATTTCATCTGCCTGTCTTCAGTGTCGACTCTGAACAGACTTCTAGTTTTTTGTAGGAAATGATACAGTTAATAACTCCTTTTGTCCCTGGTCTTTCATTTCCAGTGGAATCTGGATATTTTGTCCACTTTAAAATATCAAGATGGGAAATGGTTATGGTACTTTAGACTGATGATGACCTGAACAACCTTAGTGTTGAATGCAAGGAAAAAACTGACTGGATTCAAAGCCAATGCATGAAAATTAATAATCAGGATAAATTAAGTAATACCTGCCTTAAGTTATTCTCTAGCAGCAGCTATTCATTACATTAATTCTGCAAAGCATACATTTGTAAAAAGTGCAATTTCAAAGAAAATAAGACTAAATTCTGTGGAAACTGTGAATAAATTCTGATCATGTGCACAACTATAGAATTAGACTAGAATAAATTCTAATCATGTCAGCCAATGTAACACAGATTTTGAGAAGACCACAAAAAATATCTCAATTTAAAACTTCATTTTTGCCCTAACAGAATGTTGTCTGTGGAACTTCATTTTTGACACATGCTTGTCTAACTTCTTTTTCAGTTTTGTTTTATGATATAATTTACATAATCACTACTTTTACTATTACTCAAATATGCAATTAAAAAAATCTAGATATGGTGGTTTATAATGGATATGAGCCCTCCAGAGTGTAGCAATTTACATAATTACTATAAATGCACCATCAGTAACTAAATTTCATGTCCCTGTGTTACTCTTCCAGCTCCTATAATCTTCTCTTATTTTGACTGGCTCCTATTTTTAGACTATCCAAGATGCTTTCCAATAATAACAAAGCTGCATTAACTTCACTTAGATTTTGGGGTTTTGAGCAAAGTAGAAGAATGAATGATTTTATAGGAGGAAAGAATTAGACATGTTATGTCGGCCACAGATACCACCAGCTTGCTGTTGCATACTACACACAACACTTTCTATGTTTTTGCAAGCAACATGTAAAATGTGATTAGGTTTTTTTGCCCCTAAATGCTTGGTAGACTAATGCAGAACTTGATTGCTCTATTTAATAAGAATTATATTAATTCCCACCCTAAAATTAATAAATTTATGTTTTGCATATGTAAATGCTGGGTCCAAACCAGTAAGGGTTACTGCTGTTTAAGCAGTGTTTGCTAGTTCGGCAAGTCCAGTCCCCAGCTATCACAGACAGATCATTTGGTGGCCTTCATAAAATAGTTGCAAAGGAGGGAAGAAAGTCCCTCCAAAGTAAAGCTCATGAGACTTCAGAGTCTGAAAATGAGTAACTCTGCAGTGTCCCACACCTTGTTTCCTGTGTTTGCCTGCCATTCCTTTCCATGGGAGTCTGCAGTCCTTTTGTCTCCAAAAGAGCTGTACCTCTGTATTTACAGGAGGACAAGGCAATCAGAGGTCATCTCTCTCAATGCAGTTTTGAAAAACTATGTTAACTACTCCTTCTAAAGCACTTTCTGACTTTTATCTATGGAAGAAAGATCTTGCTGTGTTTTTGAGGAAGGAAAGATATGTAACTAAATGAATGAGGACAAAAATGCTGAAAAGGTGACACCAAAGAACAGATTAAGGGGAGATCTTCAATAGTTGTTTAAACAATTTCCTACAGTGCTGATAGTCCTTCTTGATTATTTTGATGTTTCCTCTACTTTAGATTAAATTTATCATTTTGCTGTTCATAAATGTTTCATATTTGCTGTACAGAAATCCTACCCAAGTGCCTTAAGAGGTTGCTGTTGCATTACAGTTATTGTATTTGTGCTGCAGATATAGAATAATTTGGGTTGGAAATGACCTTTAAGATCATCAGGTCTAACCATTGACCTAATACTGCCAAGTTCACCACTAAAACACACTCCTAACTGCCACATATAGACATATTTTAAATAACTCCAGGGATTGTGACTCAACCATTTCTTGACAATGCTTGACAACATTTTCATGAAGAAATATTTCCTAATATCTGATCTAAACCTTCCCTGGTGCAACCTGAGGACACTTCCTCTCATCCTATCATTTGTTACTTGGGAGAAAAGACCAGCACCCACCTCACTACAATCTCCTTTCAGGTTGTTCTAGAGGGCCATAAGGTCTCTCTTCAATCTTCTTTTCCCCAGACTAAACAACCTCAGTTCCCTCGGCCACTCCTCACAAGATTTGGGCTCGAAACCATTCACCAGCTTCATTGTTCTTCTCTGGACATGCTCCAGCACTTCAATGTCTTTCTTGTAGTGAGGAGTCCAAAATTGAACACAGTATTAGAGGGGCAGCCTCACCAGTGCCGAGAACAGGGGGGCAATCACTTCCCTTATACAGCTGATCACACTGTTTCTGATACAAACCAGGATGCTGTTGGCCTTCTTTGCCACCTGGGCACATTGCTGGATCATATTCAGCTGGATATCAACCAGTACTCCCTGGTCATTTTCCACCAGGCAGCTTTTGAACTATTCATCCCCAGTTGTGGCAACCCAAGTGCAGGACCCAGCACTAAGACTTTTTGAACAGTTAGCCTTGACCCATCAGTCCAGTATGTGCAGATCCCTTTCTAGAGCCTTTCTACCCACAAGCAGATCAATGCTCCTGCTGAGCTTGCTGTCACCTGCTAATGTGTTTTGCTGTAAAAGATGTCAGAAAAATAGTGCTTAAACAAGCCATCTGATGCCTTTGTAAAGTTTTGCTGAGTCTTTAATTTTTAATGCTTCCTGTATGTAAGATAAAGAAGAAATGAGATAAACAGAACTATCTCACCTTGTGCTTTGATCAGGAAAACAGCAAACTGGCAGGTACAAGAAAAACAACCTACATCAGTGATTAATTTGTCCTCTTGGCTCCTGTAAAAGCATCTCATGCAGACTCTCCATCCTAAGGAAAGAAATGATCAAATATCAAATGCCGCAAGAGGAAGTCTGGTTTCAGTTCCTTGAATCTGTCAACATACCAGAACATTTTCTCCCATAGATGATTGATATTTTCACCTTCAGACAGCACAGGACTGGGAGAGTGGAGAAAATCTCAGTTCAGGAAAGCTATGCCAACAATCCTTTCAAACAACAATGGCCGATAAAGTACATAAAAATTATGCTGCAGTTAACTTGCAGGAATCAGTTATCTCCTAACCTGTTGGGTTAACACTATTTACACATGGAAATAATATGGAGTGGCAGGGGCAATTTGGTTGATCTTGATTTAAATCCAAGAGTTTGTAGCCAAGCCAAACTCCAATTGCTCTTTGTAAGAGATCTTTCTGACTAGAGGCTGAACAGATTGGAAATATTTATAAACAATATTTGCAAACAAACGTTACTTGTTCATTAATGCCTATGATTTTCAAAACTGAAACAAGAGAGCATAAAAAGTCAGGACCATTTCATGTGCAAAAGTTACTTGGTACATACTTTTGTACCAAATCTAGAGACAGTAGTCAACTAATGCTACACACTTCAGTGTTCTCAAACTTTTGTTCATCCAAAAGTAAAGAAAAGTGCATTAAATTACACTTATATATTTTTTTAAAAAATCTCTGGTTCTGTTTATATCTGGAAAAAAGAAGTTTTGTACAGTAGGTAATTAGATTTTTCAGACATTCTGATGCACTCTTGAGCTTTTTGTTGAAGACTGATCCACCTTCCTTCTCTGGAGCTTCCTTGGAAACTGAGGCTGAACATTTTTTCTAGGGTTCCAATTCCACAGCTGCCTCTTGTGTACCTACTGAGAGCAGGCAACAGGAATTGGGAAGAAAGCAGGGATTTTCTATAGGAAGGACTGAGTGGAGATTGTTTAACTGACTCTTAACTGGATAAATATAATTAATGAACTATCAAGTTGCTCCTCCTTCCACGCCCCCCAAATATTTAAGACTGAGTGAGCTGCCCTCTGAAGTGGCAGGCATTCTGGCAAAGTTTAGCTAAGACTGATAGAAGTCCTGAGCTTTCTCCAATCTTTCAACACTTAGGATGGAAAGCTCACAGCAACCTTGAGGACTGAGTCTGTAGTGAGCCTCATGCTCTGCAGGGTGGAGTTAGGGTTCAATCTGAGTAGTTTTTACTTTTGATTTTTAATAGGAGAATTTGATCTTTGGAAATTTGGTCCTGGACATTGGAAACTGAATCAGCTGCTGTAGATACACAATGTCTTTGCAGCTCTCTGAGTGTAGGTCTTTACTTCTGGGCTTTTTTCTATATATAAATTTTCTAACTAGATGATGGTTTAGAAAATGACAAATGCTTCCGTTACTCAGTGACAATTTAAGGGACTAGGTGGCTGCAGTGGCAGAGCAATGACACAGTTTTGTCCTGTAGAAGGCAAAACCCAAGTCTTGCTCTGCATATAAGCCAATGACCATTCACAACCAGACCATCCATTTCCACATACCTGCTTATTTGAGCTGTGGAGTCAACTGCAGTTAGGAACTACAACACATCTAGTGTGTGTCACTGGTGATGAACATCATTCATCCATACTGTCTCAATACGCTAACTATCTTTTGCTCCAACTCCAGCTCCAATCTTCAATGGATATACATTCCAGATTTTAAAACTCGAATAAAAGCTTGGATTATTTAAGATGGAAATTTTATTATTTGCACTACAATGATTTATCAGGTAGTCAGGTCACAAAACCTGTTTCCTGAGAACTCTGCTACTGCTGGGAATAATTACAAGTTTGAATTGAGAATTTGATTTCCATATAAAGCAATAGTTGCTGACCAGGTTCTTGCCTGAAAGCTTTGTTTTACTGTATTCACACACTGTCTCTACTAATTGCAATTAGAAACATTTTTTTCCACTGTTAGCCTTGCTCTAGTTCTGCCACTTCTAATGAATAGTCCATTGGGATATTCCTGAAAGGGAGAAAACTCATTAGGCTTGAATCCTCATTCAGGAAAATAAAATTCAAAGAAATTGTGGTGTGTTTGGTTTGTTTTTTTTTCTTAAGACGGGTTCTTCAAGCACACAAATGAATGTCTTCTTAACATTTCATATTTTCTTATCTGTTTTCTAATCAGGCCAATGATTACTTCTTACGACTCTGATCAGTCTACTGCAACTCCTCTTCTGTAATTGACTTCTGAAGTAATTCTTAAATGCCACATTCTATTTGCTTCCAGTACTTATCAGATGTTATGCCCTCTATTTGATACATACAGCCAATTTCTTTTTTTAAATTATGCATGGCTAAAATAAGCTAATTCATTGCTTTTCAGTGTCCAGCCCAATGAGGCAGTGAGCACACAGACATTTTGTTAGGGGTGGAAGAACAGAGCATGAACAGAGAGACATTAAGCTTATTGACTCAAGCTTTAAAAAAATAAGCTACACTTTCAGGTTTTCATTTTGGTAGTTCATGTAAAACATATGAATACTCACTATTTCAAACACCTGGATAACAATGGTCACAGCTTTGCTGCAGAAGCACAGATTTCTCCCCACTGATCTCTCCACTAATTGACTGAAATAAATTAGGATATTTTTTCTCCTACACAGGTTTACTGAATACTTCTGGCTAAAATTTCTTGACAGCTCACCTTCCAGTTAATAACATTGTGGTGCAGGTCTAGGGTTGGGATGATCTAGGTTAATGTGACGATTGATTTAGTGTTTTCACTCAAATTTTGAAGCTGCACAGAATATTTAACTGTTAGGACAGGGAAAAAGAGCATATTACCCAGTGTCTTGATGCACTTTGGATCAGACTTTGAGCTGCGGTGTGGTATGAATGAGCAGGTATGAACATATGAGCAAGTGTGACTGCAATGAATTGAGTGCCAAGTGGATCAGCTGCATACCATGTCCTGCAGCACAGCTACATCCATATCAGACAGATGGAGAAACCAAGCTCCTCCTCCTGAGAAACATCTCATCCCTCTAGGGTGAACTCCTCCTTATTCACTGTGCTAGTGGGCAACAGTTCTAATATCTCTTCTACTGAACCTGAGAGTCCAGTTTTTGTTTAAAACACCTGAAATGAAAATGAAATCTTGTCCTGTCAGGATGCTTCACTCAAACCAAATTTCTGTCTTCTGTTGTTGTTATCAGATATATTTTAAAGTGATTTATATTGGCCAATTACATCTGAGGACTAAGTAATTGAAATACACAGCTGCTGCCTATCCAGTGATTTAATAATCATATAAGTTCAGCTGGGTATCAGCGTCAGGGAAAGTGAGGAGAGATGTTACAGTCTTTCTTAATATTTTTCAACTATCCTAGAATCTACATTTAACAATGACATAAATACAACTACCCAGTATGTCTCAGGATGACTTGTACCTACATCTTTTAATGACTGCCATTAATACAGTTTAAGTCAGTAGCATCTTTTACTAACACATTTTCTACTTCAAACATTTGGATTATTTTTTTCAAATTCAGACTATTTTCAAAATTTTATATGTTCGTAATACTTACCCACATTTGGCATAGGACACAGGACCCTCTCTTGGCATAAAAATATGAAGAACATTCTTCAGATCATTTGAAAAGACAATTTTGTCTATATCCACACTGTAATACTTTGCAGATGGAGTTTTACAGCCTTGACATTCAACTATTCTGACAAGTTTTTTCTTCCTGGACTTTAGCTACAAACATGCATTCACAGAAGAACTTAAGAAGGAATTAGTAACTTTATTTAGATAACAAAAATACTGGATACATATTTAAATAAACAAAACATACAATGTAAATGTTACAGGTTTTACTTACTTCCTTTGTTTTGTCCATAGCCTTTAGTATGGTTACAATTAAATTTTCCAACACAGATAGAACATTTCCATACTCTCCTAAGTGCTGGGAAAAATATTCTAGAAGAAGAAAACTTCACTTACTAATGACCTGAAAAAAAGAAGTGTTTCATTAAATATCAATTTTATGAAGTCTGAATACAGTTATGGCATTATTAGCTATCAAAATATATAGAATGAACAAGGGTTACAATGAAAATAATTTTTTGGTTTTAAATTTTGTATTATTTTCCCCCAAAATCATTCTTGGAGTACCTGAAATACTCAAATCAGTGTATCAAAACATCTTTTATTAATAGGCCGCCAAATTGACAAAAAAATAAAGTATNGAAGTGTTTCATTAAATATCAATTTTATGAAGTCTGAATACAGTTATGGCATTATTAGCTATCAAAATATATAGAATGAACAAGGGTTACAATGAAAATAATTTTTTGGTTTTAAATTTTGTATTATTTTCCCCCAAAATCATTCTTGGAGTACCTGAAATACTCAAATCAGTGTATCAAAACATCTTTTATTAATAGGCCGCCAAATTGACAAAAAAATAAAGTATCATTTTGAGAGTGGAACAGACCTATTTTGACAAGATCTACATTTTCCTTCTAAACTGGATTTTCAGCCTAATAGTTTACTGTACAGTTGGTAGTAGGAAAAAAGACCCAAACATATATGTACTAAATCTGAATATATTGATACATAAATGACTAATTCCAGTAAAGATCTTAGGGTGGATAAGATCAAGTAGGGGCTGTTGCACACCAGGGTTCACTGAGACCAGTTGCTTTTTTCTGAGAAATGAAGTGACCATGAGTTGGTAAGATAAGCTTCCAGTCCCAGGTACTGTGATTGCACTTTCAACAAATATGAGACTGCAAAATATTTTAAACAAAAAATTATGAAAATAACGTAAGTTGCAAGATGGCCTTGTATACCTGCTCTATGCAAAGGACATTTTAACAGACAGAGGTAATGTAAAATCAGGGGGCATAATTCAATCAGATGGATTACAGAGGAGGGGGCTACTTGGTCAATGTGGTGAAATACAATAAAGGGAAGCACAAAAAGGAAAAAGTATGAAAAAGACAGAAAGAAAATTATTTTAAAGCCAGAGGCTGCGTTAGACAAGGCATGTAGACATCAGATAACCTGGAAGAGCATGAAACCCAACTAACTGGAAAAGAGGAAGAACTAGATTAGATAGAAGCTTTTTGAAATAATAAATTGCAATATGTATCTGACTTCCAAGAGGTCAGCATGAGCTTCTCAGGGGAGTCACAAAAGCCTAAGGTTTCAGGAGCACTGTAACATAACCTGGTATTGCTGAGAGACTGAATTAAATGACTTCAAATCAAATCATGTTGTCAATTAGTATCCTGGAAATGAAGCTTCATTTCTGAGAAGAACCAAGATAACTCAGAAAGAGCTGTATAATCAGTAGTTTAAACATGTGTCAAGTAAACTCAGTACTGAATTCACAGAGAGGAAACACCCCAATGGCAAACTATGAAAAGTTTAAAAGGCAGCTGAAGCAAACCTTTTTTAGTCAAAACAGTTAGGAAATAGAGCCAGTACCAGGCTGAGAGCACCTCAGCTGTCTGGCCAGCCTGAGGTAGCTAGTGGTTTCAGGTACAAAGCAAACCTGCAACCCTCCAGTGTAACACTAACAGCACTAAACTCCTTGTAGAGAAAAAGATCCATATTTTCCTTAGCCAGGTATATATAATTTTGGCCAGTTTCTCAATCAGCAGAAGTCATCACAGCCCAGATCACTTCAGCTGCATCTCTTCTTATATAATTATAAGCAATAGGCTCAGGTGCCTCACAGTGACTTCTGGCCCACTGATAGAGTCACTCCCTGAGAAAGCGAGCTGGCTTTGAACTTGACGGTATTTTTCAGCTTTTATGGGTATTCAGTGTTATTGATCACTGGAACATATTGGGTTGGGGTTTTTTTTTGTGACGATTGACAGAAGTTTTCTATGAGTTGTTTGGCGCTGCAAGCAGCATTCCTAAATCAGGTCCTCTAAGTTCAGCTAGGGAGCAAACAGGGTTTTGGGGAAACTGTTCGATTTAGCATGGAGCCAGAAATGAGTAACTGGGCCAAAATCTAAACCATGCAGGATTTTTTTAAATTTTATTTTAATTTTTGTGATGAAGGGTGACAGAACTTATCAAACTGTTATACTTATTGGGTCAAGTTAGAAAAAAGTGATGAACTTTTCTCCACTGGGATACTAAAAAGACTTTTTTTCCCCAAAATTGTCAAAATACTCATACTTTTGGAAGTGATGAGCTAGCTAGAAAAAAAAAAAACTTGCATGAAACGGAAATAAGATGAAAGTTATCTATCTGTCTTTACATCAGAAGATATCTTGAAGCTCAGGGAATGTGAAGTATTGAACAGCACAAATATTTTCAAAGTAATTTCTGTATGCATGGATGACAGAGCCTGAAAAAATTATAAGACATCTGCATTCTCACAGGAATTCTTCTAATGGAAATTGTTTTCTGTTTGAGCTACAAAGATTTAAAAACAACATCACATCACATGGTATATTAAATTGCACGAGGCTGCTGTAGGCATGCATTAGGCTTTTGCCAAAAAAATGAACTTATCATAGAGCTCTTCTGTGTCAAGAGTGCTGGAAAGATAAGAGGGCAAAGTTAAGTGAGCTCAGAACTGTTTTCTGTTGGATTGGTAAATAACAGGACTCAAAGATTATCCTGACTGGGATATGAAGCCTTTCTGCCTGTACTGTTACAGGAGATGTGAGTGCCTGGCCCTTGCTAGCCTTGCTCTGTTGCCTTAGGAAGGCTTGTCCTAAGCTGAAGGCTGCAGTTGTAAACAAAACGTTGCTGTAGGTGGCTGCAGGTGCATCTTCCCTTCCTAACCACATTCCTGCTCTCAGGTAACTCCCTTTGGAGTTCCTCAAATAGCCTTTGTGCATCATGGTGCATAGTCGCTGCTCCTCAGACTTCACACACTTGGTCCTGGTGCTGGCAGAAATCCATTTAAACACCAGAAATTGTTATTTTTCACCTTTTCTTTCTGCTTTCCTCTTCTGTGGCTGTCATGCTGGATAGGATAGCTCAGAAAGCTCAGCCCTCCATATTAAATGAGGGGAAAAGCAGATCTCTCCTGTTTGCAGTCTCCACTGGGCAGTAATACTCCATGGGAAAGAGAGTGCAGCAGGAGGATAAAACTGGACATTGCCTATCAGCACACATAATTTCTGAGTCTTTCTAAGCATACAAACAGTTTCACTAGTACTAATTGCAGCAAAATTGGTGACGTGAAAAGAATAGCTGTATTGCAATATTTGCATGCCAATATTAAATAAAAAATGTAAGTGTATGCAAGAATTCTATATAATTCAAACTGTTAATTTCAAGCAGATTCAATCTTGATTAACTCTTAAGCAGTAGTTTTCTCTCTGAGGCTTTAATGGTCAAAAGATAAACCATTTCACATAATACTCATTTCTGAAAGTTAGCATATTGACTTTCCTCCAAGGAGAAGAAAGTGATTACTAAGGAAACTTAAAAGCATGAATGTCTTTTTAAAATCTTGCTGAGGGGTGAATATTGAATAGCTGATTGCACTTAGGATTTTTTCCACTTATCTTTTTAATGGGCTTTTTTCTTGACCTTTTAATAAAATGATGACACAGTATTATCTTAAAATCACTTCCACCAATGCTAGCTTTAATTTAATGAGAGAGAGGAGACAGAAATTGCAGGATCCTGGGTTATCACAAATTTTCATACTCAGGGCTGTAAATAATTCTGAACACTTTTAATTGATGATGTAAATGAGATTTTCCCATAACTTTTATTAACTAAAGGTGACCTTATCTTCATTTCATCAGGCCAACTTGGATTGCTGCAAATGAGTCTTGCATCTGATATTTCCAGTGACCTTAGTGGCAGGTATAATGAAGCAGCCTGTGAGCTTTACTGCTGAAGCCTGAGAAACTTAACTCTTAGGTCAACAAACTATGTGATGAAAAAAAATATCTGTGACCCCTTAAGGCTGTTCACCACAGGTCACTATGGCATCGATGATGAAATGTGTCTGACTAATCATTTGTGCAGCAGTTATTTTTGAACAGCCTAGATGCTCACTTCTTGAATGCTAACTGAAATCCTGAAAGCTGGAGAATTGCCTGCTTCAAAAAGCAGTGACAGAATATGATAGTGTTAAATGACAGAAGTTTGCTGTTACGATACCTACTCTTTATTAATTGTCCCTGCATTTTCTGCTCCATCACATGATCCACTCTAACACCTTCTCTTTGTAAAAGACATTTCTGCATTTCTTAATGTACAGCTTGACAGCTGTATTTAAACAGCCTTTCATACTGTTAACCAGTCAAATTCATGCTCCCTTTTCAAATTTTATTTCAAAATCCATTCTAGTCTTTGTTCTTCTGCAGTATCCTCAGCAATGTGGTAGATAGAGTAAGATAGAGGCTCAGAGGCTTTCAGCATTGCTGCCATCAGAACATCACTGTTAGTCCTATTGACAGAAGTGGTGCAGCTACAAGTGGACTATGAGTAAAAATAGAAATGTATTTGGGTGCTGAATTAACTTTCAGTTAGAATTGGGCACCTAATTAATGAGAAAATTATTGTCCAAACGCATTTGTACAGCAGGTTTCGGTAAGCCTGTGACATAACATAAAATGACATAGACTATGGTTTTCAGTCTAACATACATAATTTTATACTCTATTATAAACACATTGTGAGGCTTGATTTTTCCTGGCATCCTGTTTGAAGGATGCTATTCTAGGCAGGGAAACTATAATTTTGTGTCACATTATTTCATTCTCTCAGAAATAACAACATGATGCTTCAAACATAGTTGTGAACAAACATAGAAATTCTTTTTCTGTATAAATGCAAATGTGAGCTCTCTGTAGGGTGCTACAGAAATAATTAAGGAAGCCTGGAATATATTTCATAGTACAGGAATGAGGAGCACACCACAGGGCAACTCAGTACTCAGGTTTATAGTGGGCACCTGTTCAACAGTTCATTTGGTATGTGTGCCAAGGATGCTTTTGCTTAGACCTACAATCTCAAAACATCAAACATGTTATTTGCAATATTTTCTGGATGCCAGCACTCCACTCCTGATAAGCACCTGAAGCACAAGGTGCAGCCAAATGCATCCAGAATTACTTTTTAAACTTCTGTTCTCAATTCACTGACTACTAAATGTAGCATTTTTACATGTCTGATTTTGTGTCTAAAATGTTCCCTACCTAATAATATAAGCTATTTTTAAAGGACTATTACAAATACTCCACTGAGCAGTCCTTATCACTGTGAAGTTGATCCTGCCTGTTGTACAGTGACAGAAACATAAGCAAATCCACTTAATTTAACTGTGGCAAATTGCTTATTCGTGTTAACTCTGGAAGTGGCCCAAAGCAGGAGTGCAAAGTTGCTGTGATCATGCTCTAGTTCTGCCTGTCACGATCAGCTGTGGACTGGGGTCAGTCAGGGAGGGGAGAAGGTTAAAGCTACTCCACCCATTCACAGCCCTATCTGCTAGCCTGACACGTATCAGCCTCTTGGGCAAAAGGCGTCTTGAGGCAGAGGTACCAGCAGAAGATCTGTATATTTTCCCTGGATCACAAGAAGACATCTCCTCAGTACAGGAATATATAATATACGTCTAAAGCAGTTATGTTACTGAAGAATTCAATACTATATGAAAGACTTTACAAACTAACTTAATTCAGGATATTCATTGCCATGACTATTGCAGCTGGAGAAAGATAATCCCTTCTCTTCAGATCTTTCTTCACCTTCAGATGAGAAGAATTTATTTCAGAGGCTCAAACCAATTATATTTTAGATCCCATCTGCACGTTTGTCTGCTAAACTTGGTTCTGGGGAGGAGAATTTGATCTGCTGTCTCCTATTGTTAAGTAGAAACATATAATTTTTGACTGAAAGGAATTAATTGTTGCTTAAACTATAAAAGGGTGACTGAATAGGCACCCATGGACAATCTCAGCCAGAATGCTGTAAGCTCTTGGCAACAAGAAAGTCTGCATACTATCTCACTCTAAGTCAGCAAAATGAGAGGTGCTCCAACACTACAGAGGGTGTTGTGCAGAAGTGTCTTACGTGTGCACTTCCATTTTAAGGATATTCTGCTTCACAGTTCCTTTGCGTCAGCAAAGACCTTTTGGCTCAGTTTTATTCAAGGTTTCTCATCAGTGGAGGCAAAATTGACTTTTGCCATCAGCAGGTTGTTAAGACAAGCACAGACAATGGCCTCTTGCCACAAAAAAAAAAAGAGAGAAGAGGCAAAAATGGGACAGAGTTCCCAGGGCTGGTTTCTGGAAGCCAAACCTCTCAGTGCCCTGAGGGCACTGCTGCTCTTCAGCTCAGGGCTAGCTGGCCTGTGGACCCTCTGGCCTTTCATAGGCAGCAACCTGTCACGGTCGGGGCAATCCACGACATGTAGAAGTTGTGGGCCAAAAGACCATCTTTATTGATTTTACAAGACTTTTTATATCCCTTCCTGAGCTGCGTGTCCATGCACGATTGGTTTAGCTAAAGACTGACAGTTCATAATTGGACAACTCCTTCTCAGTTGTAACTTCATAATTGGGTGATTCCACCTGCGGCCTGGCAGCTTCCTAATCTTCTTTACTCGGCTCTTCTTGGGGCCTTCCAGCTTCTCCAAGGATACACGGGTATCTATTCAAGGCCAATGTTTAAGTTCACATACTCTAACTCCTCGGACCAGCCGAGGTTTCCCACAGCAACCAGCTTGGCTTTCTGGGCTCTGACGCAGGATCATGAATGTTTTAATGTCCCACATTTTGCTGCACTAAATAATTCCCTACTGTACTTATGCTTAGCTCCAAGCTAAGTGATAACTTCAGAATCGTCACTTACTGCTCTGTGGGTGGCAGAACTACTGGAGAGAATAAAGAGTTTTTTACTGACTAACAACTCATCCGAAAAACAAGAAATCCCTGTAGTCCTTTGCATTAGCAATGACTCACAGGGATGCAATGACTACATAGCTGGCTAGCCAACTTAATCATCGCAACTATAATAGTGTCTGCATTGCTACAAGAGTCTTAATGTTACTATTAAGTGTTGTTGTGTATGCTAAAATCTGTAGAGAACTGTCCAAGGGCTTCAGAGTGATGGTTTTTCATCAGTCTGACTCACACCAACTGAAACAAGGAGATGAGAGGTAACATCATGGTGCCTTTTTTTGCCACAAGAAGCAAAATTCAGAGTTGTCACCCCACAAAAGTTGATAATGTTTTAACTTTTGGGTTTGCTCCCAAATGATTTTTTTTTAAAAAAGTGAGATTAAATTATGTATTGTTACACAAAATAAAATGTTTATTATAGTCTATTAAACCAGGAAATTCACATGTTGATGGAGATGCCAGAGCTGCTGTGGTTTCCTGGGAAACTCACATTATGGAAGGGACTAGGCCCTCAGACTATACCTACCATTAAGCAATGAGATCACTGCTAGGAAGCTGATGGTATTTTCTGAAGAATGGAACCAAACACAACTGAAATGTTCCATGTCAGATCCATTTGTGAATACAACCAAAACTGCTCATTATGGTTTGATTTCCCCCATGTGAACAATTCCATTTTTTTTCTGAATTTCCCATTAAAAATAACAATTCATACAGAAAATTCCCAAGCAACTCTATTTGCAGTTCATCTGTCTGGCCAGAGTATTCATTAGCATCAGGACTGTGTAAATGATTCTTAGTGAACATGTTTTGTTCAGTCATGAACACTAACCTGTGTAATCAGCTCATTCTGACCAGTATTTTTCCTTATTCTTTGTACTTCATTTCCAAACTGATTTTTGTAGCTATTGTCTTGAAATTGTGATAGTTAAAGCCAACAGCTGCAATTAATTATCTTAAATAGTAGCAAACACGTTTCTCATGTCAGTGCTTCACCATGTGCCTGAAATTCTTGTTTAATCTAAAGTATCTAGTTTAAAAAAATTGTCAAACCCCGAATGTATTATTTTTCTCTTGCATTTTTTTGCATTCAATAATTCCTTTTTAGAAAAAAAAATTTTAAACTGATCTGCAGTTCATCTAATTAAAGAGCTCATCTATATCTCATGCTATTTTAATAAATTATTTTTTCCATTGTACTTAGAAGTTCATGATTTTTTTTACTTTGTACTTGTATTGAACCATGATAAGTCAGCAATTGAGTAAAACCAAGATATGCCTTCCAAATGAAACAAAAGAAAACTATTGAAGGCATAGATAATTACTATCCTTAGACTATTATTAAACTACTGAGGATTCGTTGTTACTATTTTTACAACCAGAGTCTTGAAGGAAGTGCCATGGTGCCATATAATGTGAATTTCATTTCAGTGTCAATGCACAGTACTGGGCTGCAGGCTACTGCAGTCATATGGATCCTCATGATTGCAAGGATAATGCTAACAAACTTCTTGATCTCAGTCTTAAATGCAGATGTCCATACATATACTGGGTGTCTAACCTCCCCTGCTCGGCAGAAGAGACCCAGAATATCAATGGAGTTGGGAGCTTTTCAATGGACCAGTTAGCAGGAGCCTGCATAATTGGATATAACAGAGGAACCTAATATGTTTTCAAATGTTCTAGCATTTCTCCAACTACTCATGTCCCTATTGCTTCTCTTGCACCCATCATGTTTCCCTTACTCTTGTATTTCCTGTGGAAGTATCTCAAAGGCCTGACACCTGGGCAACAGTGCTGAAGACTAGATAAGCACTATTATCTCTTAGGTGACATCATTGACTGTAAGGGAGCCTCAGACATGCTGCTGACACATACACATGCAAAAGTGAGAGTCTAATATATATATTGCACTCCATAATGCCAAGTCCTAATCCTACATCTGCAGTAGAGGCAGAATGATAGACTTGTGCATAGTTTATCTTCTTTGACTCATGTCATGTGCAAAGGCTTAATGGGATAACTGCCTTTGGGAGGTCAATGGTTCCCCCAGTCTGTCTCAATAGTTCTAGTACCCCTCCTGCCTTGTAACTTAGGTCCTGGCTGAGGACTTTCTTTTACCAATGAGAAAAGCGAGAAAAACAAGTCTGATTTCCCAGACTCATACGAGTCAGTAATCAGTGAAGCATTTACAGCACTGTCTCTCCAGCAGTGCTGCAGACTGAATCCCCTTGAGATCTGCTGCGTATCTCTTTGTAACTTTGCCAGATCTCCTAACCTCTTTCCCTGAGGATGCTATAACGCAAAAACAATTTCCATGAAACTTATGAGTGAAGGGAGGAAAAGGATAAAAGTAAAAGGAAGGTTTACATTTGCAACAACTGTGAAAACCTGTTCACTAAACCATTAACCATGTCAAGGATTCTTGCTGTGCTGAAACATGGGCTCATCAGAGTTAACATTAAAATTAAGCCGCAGCAGATACACCAAAGTCATGAGCTATAAATCCCTCACCACAGAAGCCACAAATTTCTAACTTTTTCTACATACTTGTCTCCATCTATAAAAAGACCTGTGCTGCTGACACTTTTCTGTATTTTCAGTACAATTGTTCAGGCAATAACAAACAAATCAGCTGTATTTCCACTGAACTACCTCCTCTGAAGTTGAACTGTGCTGCAATACTGTCCCACATGCAAGCTGTTTAGCATTCACTAAAGACAGGTGTGAAGTCTATGTAATGAAAACTATTAATTGTTTAGAGAACACTAACCCCACAAATTAGGGGGTTTTGTGTTGGGATTATTAGGGATCTAAATAATTTTGTCGGCAGTATTAAAAACTCCAGGTGGCTGCTTTGAACATATGAACACATTAGATTTAGAAACCAGATGAGAGCACATAGAAATATTAAGATACAAACAATGTAGTAGGAATAATGCTCACATTGTTTAAGTACTCAAAACATCAAGTTTATAATGCTACTTTTATTCCCAATTAGATACAAAATGGGAGGAAGATCTTCAGAATTGGGTTTGGTGTATACATTATGGTTTAGTGATTCAAGAGGGCCAAGAAATTAAATAGTAATGGAAAGAACATAAAAAAATCTTCAGTGTTTTTCAAGAGGAAAGCTAGTAAAAGCCAGCCACATTCAAAGATTGTTTTTCCTATTTAATCTGTAAATATTCTTGTGCTCCAGACTGCTCCTAAAAACAGTGCCTAGGAGAGTATGTTACAAACACTGTGCCTAAGGATGCAAGATAACTCCACTCTTCTCTCCTCAGCCTTAAACTTCCCAGCTATTGCTTTGTCAGAGCAATTTCTGAAATCATGAAATGTTTCTTGCTAACATCACCAGATTATTTCTCCAATCTTCAGATGGCTTTGAGAATCACTTGTCTCAGATTCCTTGCCTACACTTTCATTTCTTTTTAAGGGTCTTTATATACAAGACACTCCTTTACAAATGCTAAGTGCTACACACTAGGAAACAAGAACCTGGAGATGAGGCTGTAGCAGCCCAGAGCTAATCTCTGCTGCATCAACGCAAAGATTTTCTTCCGCTGGCAAAGTGAGTGTCCAAGTCGGGACCCTCCATAACATCTTCTTTATATTATTTGATGGTAAGTGATTGAATAGGGGCTGCCCAAATATTTCATGAGATCCCAGAAAGCACAAATGGACGTAACTTTTAGTGGAAGTCAAATGCCTAAATGGCTTTCAGCTTCAATGTGAAATAATGACAAAACTGGAAACTGCATTTAAGGAAGAACAGTTAACTTCTACCACCCCTCTAAAGCAGTCATCTTGTGCTAATTACATGTTAGGAATGTTAGTTGTATGGCCTAATCAAAGCAGCTTGTTGCTGTCTATTTATTCTTTTGAAGCACAATATCTCTGAATAATCAGAAGGTGCTTATTTTACTGAAGCACATTAAAATTAATTTAATGTATGACTTAAATTCTTGGCATTATCTCCCTGCATTGATTAACAAACAGGAGACTGACATTCACCAGGTCACCACAGTAGCCTGTTGCTCCAGTGTTGTTTCTTTATGGTCACAGGAGGTTTTATTTAGAACAAACAAACGAACAAACAAAAATCCCAACTATGTTAACCCCTTGTGAACTGTTAGTGTTCCCACAGGGGGAATTTCTGTGTAACTTTGTATTTAGTAGGTCACCTTTAAACTAATTATTATATTGGCTTATGGTTCAGTGCATGGAAGACTTCTCCACAAATTCAATTATTTACAATTTATCTTTTTGATCATCAGCTCTTACAAATATAATTCTGTATTGAAGCACCTTCAGGAAAGGTAAAACAATTTAATAGTACTAAAATATGAGGAAAAAATACTTCTGCATGGACACACTAATTTCACCTAATCTGTCTGTCTAGACAGTGATAGCATTATTATTAATCTATTTTGCACCTGATGTTTATTCATTTATACATTTGTTTCAGGCTGTATCAAAAGGAAAAAGGAATGCAAGGACCACCACAGGTCCAACTGAATCTTCCTTTACTTTGTACAAAGTTACACCCGTCTGCACCAAATAGCGAGCTGCAGAGATCATAGTCAGTTAGGCAGACACAACTTTAATTACTGAGAAGTTAAAATCCCTATTATTTGTCCTTCTATCACATTGGAAATGGTAATTGCTCATTTTAGCAGTCTTCCATAGCCTATGTGCTCTGTTACAGGTGTGTTACATTAGCTCAACCTGGTCTTTTTAGAAGAATCTTCTCTTTTCAGAGAGACTGACATTAGGACCCATGTAAAAGCATTTTTTAGTACCTGGTTAATTTAGTTCCCCTAAAAATCCTCAAGCCAAGGTAAGTCTTCTATGCTTTGAATATTTTAATGAAAGACTGCTCTAGCAAAACTAATAAACCAGTTCAGATTTCCTAAGCCTGTGGCCCATGGAAATCGCCCAAAGGCAACCTCTCCTTCTTATCTTCAGGCTTTGAAGTCCAAAGACTTGGGCACACAGACAGTGAGGTTTTGAATGCTGGCAGTGCTAGAAGATTATATGTGGGTGGAAGCAACGCAAAGTCTGCTCTTGTGAAAAGCTGGGTATGAAATCTCGAGATACTCCAAGAAATGATCTATCAGATGACGACATGCTTCCCTAACCACCTGTCCCAGGCATTTACATGTAAATCATTGCATAATCTCACAATTTAGGAAATATTTCTGGGATAGGGAACTACAGTCTGCATTTTGTAAACAGTGAAGTAAAACAGACAGAACTGATTTTTCCGGAGTTTAACAGTCTGTATTTTAGCTGGATAAGAGAGACAAAGTAATCATCCAAATCTTCTCCTAGTATATACATAACTGAGGAGAATTTTTCACCTTCCCTTGCTAAATCTAGCCATAAACTACTTGGGAATTATAGGCACAAACCATGATTTTCATTTCATTCCCTTGGGTAATTTGCAAGTGAAAACATAACAAAATAGGTGGTTTGGCAATTGTTTGATAAGCACATAATTCTCCCAGTCCTTGCATTACAAAACTTCTCATGGTTCAGTGAATCTTTTGCTGCTTTTCTTAGCCAGCTGGTTAATTTCAGACATTTTACATAACCTGCCCTTTTCAGCAAATGCCAGCTAGTAAAGTCATTGCCTCCTTATTGTATCTGCTTCATGTGATTTTTGCTGGAAATATATACTAACAAAGAATTTCTATTATACTGTTCAAGCTATCTCTCATTGCTATATCCATGTAATATTTGGCATGCTCCATCTTCCTGCCTGATGACAGAGTTCTCGAAAGCTTTCAAAGGTGCTAAGGAAAGCCTGTATTTGCCTCTGTTAAAAAAGAAAGATCAAACAGTGTAGTATACTTTGCAGCTGCAAGGTCAGGCACTAAGTATTTTATCATTTAAAGACCTCATGAAAATACTAAAAGCTTCTTGTTGTTGTATAAAATCTAAGCTTTAAGTGTATTTTCTTATTTTCTACAGCCAGGGACTACTCTATAACAAATGTTAACCAGTAAATAGAAAGCACCTTTTCTTCTGGTTGGAAAAGGTAATTTAGAGGTTTCTTTAGTCTTATGTTGAGTTCCCTGAAATACATGAAAATATGATCATTCACAGCACCTATTCACCATGACATTTGTGCCATACTTATTCCCAGTTTTTTCCTGGACACTGAGAATGATCTCTCAGAGGGCTGCTGTGCCTGTTTCTCTACCTGTTCTCAGCTAATAACTGTAGCATTTGAAAAAGCCCCACCATTCTTCAGGTATGCCTGTCTCCCAAGAAGGAAAACATAATGTTATTCTCACTTTTTTTACATATTCTTCAGTTCTAGATATTCTCTGGTAAAGAGAAAAAGCTATACAAATAATAAGAATAAAAAAATCACAAATCAAACTGCTTTACAAATAAGATTTTAAGAAACCAGAGGAAATTAAAATGTTATGCTCATTACTCCTGTACACAGGCCTATTTTTTTAGCAATACTTCTGCAACTTTCTGGTTTGAATTTATAGCAAGTAAGTACTTTTGACAAATTAAGGAAATGTGGGAAATTATGGAAATAATGACAGCTTTCTCTTCTTTTCTTATGATAAGAATTAACTTGTTTATCTTGCTGCTTCTCCTGTGTTATCTGTTGAAGAGAAAGATATTGCAGAGAAATCTTCCTTTCTGTAGGCTTTTCATGGCTCCATATCATCTCACAGACAATAACACTCATGAAAAATACCTCATAAACCTTTATGAATAAGCAACCACACTCTTACAACACCAAAGAACTCTGGGTTTGCATATAGACTATATATTTAAATGGCTTGAAATAAGCAATACTTTGAATAGTTAGCAAGGCTTTGAGTAGTTGATACCTGAATTTATTGAGTTATTAATATTTTACCAAAAAAATTGTATATTTGCTAATGAAAATCTATAAATATTTTCAAATTTTTGATGTTTTTCTTCCTGGAATATGTTCATTGGTCATAAAGACAGAAATTTGTTCCTTAGCAAACAATTGCTTAATATTGATCTGATTTCAGACTTGAATCTTTTCAAATCTGAAAATTATTTTCATTAATTTCAATTATTTTCATTCATCACACTTTCTGGAAAAGGGGAAGTGGTTTATTATTACATCTGGACTAGCTGACAATGGTGGAAGAAATGGACAAGCTTCCAAGCACACAAGGCCTTCAGTGAGGCTCCTTCAGAAAAATTAACTTTGAAGTTGTTCCTGAAAACATCTTGGGTTGGACTTCCAGGCCTTCTGCTGCAAGGGTAGTTGTCAGCATCATGCCTGGTCTTTGACTGTGGTGATGGCGCTGGGGTCAGGTCAGCATTTGAGGCTAACAATATATAACTATCATGAGAACTGGGTGTTTGAGGAGGAGTGGCAGTAACTTGGGAAGAGGGAAACGAGGAAGGGTGTGATGCTGTGGTACAGACATCCAGACTATAAAAAGTTATAGGAAAGTCACTGTCAAGAAGAACTGGCCAAGGAAAAGGCCTGTCTAGAGTTACCTGGAATAGTGGATAAGTCCTGTAATATTAGAGTGATGGTCAAATTCATATGTCTGATAAACACGGCTGATAATATCTTAGTATGAGTTGGTGCTTGGACATTGGTGTAGCAGATGAAATACAAAAGAAGATGATTGGTTTTTTTCCCTGTAGGATATTAAAAAAAAAAAACCAACAAAGACACGAGGGAGTTTGGCATTGGATTAGATAAGATCCTGTTACAGTGCTTCTACCTGGGAGCAGAGCTGTGATAGCACCTTAGTGCTTGTTTCTCCACTGTATGTATCTGCGAAAAGCAATATTGACTTACTGTGTACTCACTCCTTGTAAGTATAATCCTTGCCATGATTGCTACATGATGTTTTCTCAATCTCAGAACAAAAGTAATAGCAATAAATGGCCTCTCCTCAGGACCTAGGACAGGAATAGCCCCATTTAAAAACCACTGGCCTAGTAACACCCTCCTAATTCACAGTAAATCGGAGATGTGCTGTGAATAACTGCTGATGGCCAGAAATTGAATAAAAAGGAAATTATTTATCTTATTTAGATGTGAGATCACAGGATGGCTGAGGATCTAAGGGACCTCTGAAATTCATGCTCAAGTGGGGCCACCCAGAGCCAGTTGCCTAGGACTGTCCAGATGGCTTTTCAGTATTTCCAAGGATGGCAACACAATTATCTCTCTAGGCAACCTGTGCCAGTGCTTGGTCAGCCTACAGTAAAAATGCATTTCCTGAAGTCCAGGAAAAGCCTCCCTTATTTCAGTTTGTGCCCATTGTCTCTAGTCTTGTCCCTGGGCACCACTCCAAACAGCCTGGCTCCATCCTCTTTGCAACCCTCCTCCTTTCAGGTATTTGTTCCTGTATTTCAGGTGCTGATGATGTCCCCCTCGAACCTTCTCTTCTCTAGGCTTCTCTCAGTTCTCTCATCCTTTCCTCAAAGGAATGCATTGATTAGTGTCCTTAGCTAGAGAGAAGTGCCATGGTCAGATCCCTCCTGCTATTGAATTGTTCATTCACTTGAGTGTCGGTCTCCTGTGTGGGAGGCAGAGAGCAGAGAAAGGGAAGAGGAGGAAAAGGAAATGGAAATTAATGGATAATTCTAGATGGCTGAAGAAATTTTCTCTGTAATGTATCCTTTCAAAAAATGGTTGCTTTTGTATTTCCCTCAATTTTCTCTGCACTGCACTGATTCACAGCATAAAATACATCTTTCTCCAAAAAGTTCTATGCTTGCTGTGGAATTAACAAAAAAAAAACTTTCATGCAATGGAAATCCAGCTTTGTATCATCTTCCACTGGAAAGAATTTCGGCTCATTTTCTTAGTCAGTTTAGAAAAGAAATTTCTATTTGTCAGCATATAATTAATCCAGAGATTACACCAAAATTTAGGAATGAGAAAACTGTTTTAGATATACATATCAGAGGTCAGTCAAAATCCTTAGATGGATTTTCAGATGGAGCTTGGATTGGCCATCTAATATGGCCTCAACAACAGCTGACCTTTGGTTCTGTCCTGAAGATTGTGTCTGTTTTTCTTTGCTGTACTTGCATGACTTCAAAAGAAGTGCATGGATCAGGATGAGGCAAATTCTTAAGCCCAGTTAGTGAATCCTGTAACAGTAAATGAATCCTGTAACTACATGCTGTACTACAGCATACAGATTTTAAGAGGAGAACTGAGGAGATTTCTCACTCTTTTACTTCCTCTTATTTAATAATGTCTTTGACTTGAATATATGGCTTCAAATATGTAATCTTCAAGAGGTTTCAAAATTGGACAAACTGAAAGTCTGCTTCAACAAAAACATTTTGAAATTTTTAATATGAAAAGACAGATTTTAGCTGGAGATAGCAATCATTATGATCAAAATAAAATGTCAGAATTTAAAAGAGCTAAAAAACAAGATGCCACAATACCCTGTTGAAGGTAGGCAATTTTCTTTGACAGAGCTGCCATGATTACTTAATTGAGAATCTAAATACATCTGCCATGTGGCACTGGTTACTGTGAAGGAATATCAAATACTGAGCATGTAAAAATTACCTTCTTTTTACAGCTATACTTCCCTTGGCTCATCAAGATAGAATAGATTGTTTAAATAAACTCACTCTGTACCTTTAACTTTTTTGGGGGGAAGAGTGATTTGCATGCAGGTTAT